>APFE031535564.1:141065-154671 GCA_000404065.3 Pinus taeda | reverse complement strand
TATAGACAAGGCATCACCATTCTGGTTGTCCATATTTTTTTGTCTCATCTCCTCTTCCAGCAAGGCTGAGACTATTTCATCAAACTGTAAAGTAGTTGCATTGCTACCTATTGCAATAACCAGACTATCCCATGAATTTGGTAGAGAACACAACAAACTGATGCACTTATCTTCATCTAAAATTTTAATATCAATAGATGATAAATGACTTACCACAGTATTAAACACATTCAGATGCTCTGTCACTGAGTCTCCATCTTTCATCCTTAGGTTATACATCTTTTTCCGCAGGAACAGTTTATTCACCAGAGACTTAGACTGGTACAAAGTCCCTAACTTGTCCCACAGAGCCTTCGCCGTAGCTTCCCCTGATACATTCAGCAATACTGAATCTAAGACAGACAATCGTATTGTGCTCTTTGCCTTCTGATCCAACTTCTTCCATTCTTCATCGGTCACTCACGTTGGTTTAGTACCCGGACCTACCGCGATCCACTGATCTTTATCCACCAACAGATCCTCCATCTTGAGTTTCCACAACTCAAAACTCTAACCATTGAACTTCTCAATCTCTATCTTTCCACTGGTCACCATCTTATTTCACCACCAGAATCGATCTCGCAGATCTCCCACTGAACAGGGTCTACCACAGGCCCGAGTGAAACCCCTTAGCAACAAAGGCATCCCCTTGAAGTCAAAACAGCTCTGATACCAAATGTAGGTTTTAACTCCGTACAGAAATTACCTGCATACGAATTCTAAATCAAAGGAAAAATAAAAATGCGAGCGCATAACACATAAAACACATATACACAGAGATTTCCCACTAGATCTCAAAAATGAGACTACGAGCTTGTTTTTTCATTATGTTCCTTTTAATGTTACAATACATATTTATACATGCCGAAGCATTCAATACCATGGACCAAAAAACCATTGATCCAATACCACGGACTGAAAACCATCGCGTCCAAAAAACATGTGCGAAAATCATGCACAAAACCATAGGTGGGTCCGCCCAACCTAACATAGGGGGTAAAACCAAATTTTCAGGGGCGCTGCCCCGGACCCCATAAAGTGGGGTTATGGGTAGCCCTCAAACACCCTGTTAACTATGTGGAAAGAATATAACACAACCCAACATACAGAGCCTTCTCCTACTCTATGACCCAAAGACTCGACTCTACACTTAGATCTTTTGTTATCCTTCTATTTCATCATTATTATTAATATTCTATTTCTGATTGATTTAAAACTTAGAGCCTTGCTCTATTTATACAATCCCATGGTCCACAGACCATGGGTAGATCTTTGAAGCCAACATTATATTACAAAATTGAGGGCAGACAACCCTGTGACTCATTTACAAACTTTGTGCTCCATGCCCACAAAACGTGGAGTCTTTACATCAGATTTACAACTTTTAACCAAAAGTTGGGCTTTAAGCCCCAAAACTTCCATTGGGGGATCCCGTGCCCAACAATTCCAACTCATTACATAGGAATCAACAACTTCTACACTGAAGCTTGGGAACTCAAAATGACAACTACACATGACATGGAAGCATTACTTCCAACACCCTTCCTTAATGCTTACATGGAAAACATTGAAAACACATATGACAACAACAATATGATATATGTTTGACTTGTCTTCATCAACACTCACATCCACTCTGGAATCTCGCAAACATCATTCTTTCTTCACTACCACATCTTCGAGCTCTCACTTGACCTCCATTTAAAACATCACTACCTCTAACCATCATTGATGAACTCTGTATAGTTGGCATTTCTTGACTACCCTAAAGAATGGCCTAGAAACTAAATATCTCTATGGACATGCTTCCATCCTAGTAGTATGCATCAAAATACATACTTCCAGTTATATAAGTGAACTACCTACCTACAGAGAATATCTAGTAGTCCATCATCTAACTAATCTCTTTGACATGTATATGAAGAAAACCTATAACTAATGTCCTTGAAGCACCAAACAATGACAAGAAACATTAGTATATAATAGACTCAGCATAACCAAGTCAATGATGTGTTCTCTCGGCACCGAAAAATGTCGAGAACCATTAACTTAAAGGATACTTTTATGTTCATTAATTGGTCTTTCATATAATTATAATAAAATCAAAATAACTTTGTATAAAAAACCCTAAATAGAGACGCAAATAAAACACTAAAACATTGACCCACTATAAGCACATATAAGACAACCACTGCCACCATAAACTTGGACACCATATCAAAAAATTCGAAATAGCTGGGACAATAACCCAAAAATAAACCAAAAATATAAAGTTGATGGAGCACCCTCTGTGATTTCCTAACATCATAGGATTTAGGGAGATACAAGATCTTCATTAGATGATCTTCATGAGATGTGGTATTCACTTTACACCTTTCCACATGAAACAATGGAAGATGTGCTCTCAATTTCACTGACAGAAATAGTTTCAAACTACTGCAACCAACAATGATTTTGATGCCAGCATGCTCCATCTTTAGAAAGAATTAAGGCGGGCAGGCCATAAGGCTTTTATTTTTCTACAAGTTGAGAATTGGCGTCAGCGTTGGAATTTCAAAATAGACACATTGGTCAAATTTCATGGTTTTTGCACCTCCCCACCAGTATTCACAGTTTCAACAAAATAACTTGATGGTTTTTCAAATTTGTGACCTATATTTAACGGGAAAATCACCCCATGATGGGAAATTTTCCCATCAAATTCCATCCCTGATTGGCATCATGATCAATTTTGAAAACCTTTAATTTCCCTTTGTATTCCCGTGAAGCCCAATCAATGATAGGAGCTATAAGCTTGCCAGGTCCACACCAATCAGCCACAAAGTCAACGAGCACTCCGAATTCACCACCTTTGAAATCGCACTCTCTGAAGATTAGAGCCTTACTGCAACGAGCGACAATGAGACTAATTTTCCTCATATTCTATTGAAACTTGCCAACTTTCTTCAAGACATTCAGCTTGCATTCGGAGGAGAATATATCCACTGAGACCACAGTCTTCTTCATAGACTTTGTATGAGAAATATGTGAGGAGATCAATTTAATTCCAAGGAACTCAGAGCTCTCTATCTTTTCTCCTTTTTTGTATTCTATTAATCAAATGGTACAATGTATGCTTGTGAGGAGTGACCCTATGAAAAAAATAGAAGACACCCAAACAAACTCAATTCCTAGTGGAATTACAAACTTCGAGAAATAACTAGAGTGTAGTGGTTTGGATACTCTTAGATCTGAATGTCTAATTGGTGGTGACTACCTTTCTCCATCACAACATGATGGTTTCATGCACTAAGATTCCAGTGAATCATGGTCAACAAGATAGATCCCAAAACCGAATTTCCCACTACATTCTCGATCATGAAAGTACAAAACTAGAAGCTCTCAAGCACTTCTGCAGCAGCGTGGTCCATCCCTTTTTCAGCTCCATTGGGATGCTAAACAGTGACACAAAACTCAAAGAAGACACCAATATGGATCTTTGGAACCACTTGGACTGTTGAGTGGATAATCTCACACCAATAAAAAAAATCTCTACAACTTAGCTACCAAACAAACAGATCGTAACACCTGAACACGACGAAACACTCAACACCACAAAACACACAACACACAAGAACAAATCTACACATAATAAATATGTAAATTAAACACTTAACTTATTTATTTACATAGAATCAATAAACTCAAGACTCTCTCACAACTTTCTGGCCATCCTATGAAGGAGTTAGGCTAGAATACGCTTTGATACCATGTTAAAAATTGATACCATTTTAAAAATTGAGATAAAGAGATGAGAGAACAATTGCACACCATGAATCAAATCATGTTGATATTATTCATCACAAAAGCTACATATATAGGACATAATACATTTTTCTTCCACACATCTAGATGATGATTCCAACTCATTACACTACACACAACATGGAAGCATTACTTCCAACACCCTTCATTCTAAGGATGGAAATGAAGATTAACAATCTAATTGCAATTTTGGAAAACTAATCCAACAAAGAAATCGAGTGACACCCATGACATTCACAAAGGCAGCCACCCTAGAGACTTTGCAACCTCACACTTGCAATTCATAGCACTTTAACCACATGAACTAACTAATGAGGTCACAATCACCTATCACTATTATTATCCTCTTTTGTATTCTTTTTAATAGTATGCTTATGCTACAAATATATCTATAATGATTGCTAGTTTCAAGTGCACTTTGTCTTTGTTTACTTATGTTCAAGCATTTATCTTCTCCCCTTACATTCATGCATTGCACTTTCTTGGTGAAAATTCCTCATCATGAAATTTTTCATGGAACAACTCCACTAATTCATAGGACAACCCCACGAAGAATTTTAGGCCAAAAAGAAATCTGATCTCTTGGATACATGGATGCATCGAAGTTCAATAGCTGAAAAAGTCAAATCAACTAGGAAAGTTAATAGCAGAGATATTAAATCATAACATCTCAATACATAGAAGCTGAATCACACTATTATTATGTTCCAACAAACATACTTGGTTTGAGCGAAGCTACGTCTGTAGTTCATAATGTTGTAGTGTCTTAGCAGTCTATTGGCTTCTCTCAACCCACTCAAATCGGCACCATGAGTTGTTGAATAGTAGTGTGTATCAATAGCCTCACCTACAAACAAAATTTGCAGATGCTTTCATCTAGTTTAATCCTCTACATATGGAAATGGCTCAACCAATATATCAATATCATCCCCTATTGAGCGCACAAGAACATAGGTATAAGACCCCCAAAACATAGGATTCCTGTCCCAATCACTCCTCAAAATGTCGTCTATCACATAATTCTTATGCCCCTCACCAACATTGTTTCTTCCCTTCTTCAAATCCATGCTAAATGTAGATAAGGTATCAAGGAACCCCTCAATGACCCCTTTGTCCGATAAGGACTCCATTGTAATTGCATCCTTCCCCACAAACCACGCCAAAACAACTCTATATTGCTTTTCGATTCGCACTACTTTGTAGGTTTTCCTTATCCACCATGGAATCAAATCACCACCACCATCACCATGTTTCGGCCCTGCAAAGACCAACTTGAAATTGGGGATCTTTCAAACATCAAGGCCCATATATAGCAACACCTTATCCACAACGCTGAAGCCAAGTCTACTAATTGCACTAACTTTGCGGAGTGGAAGGGGTGGCTGGAAGCCATAAAATATAGGGACCTGTGGATTCTCATCCTTTCTATTATCTGCATCATTTTTATTGGAGTTTTTGATGACAAACTTCAGTACACCCAATGAAACAGTGAGGATCACATGATCAGCCTCAACATCAACATCAGGCCCCTTCAACAACACGACCCTTCTCCCACCAAACCCCATCTCACAACCCCATGCTACACTCTCAACCTTAGCATTTTACACTATACTCCCCTCAGGTAGCCTGTTCACAAGTTCCTTCGTGACACTATAATACTCCCTGGGGATGGAAAACTGTTTCCCACGAAATTTCTAATACTCACTGAAAGACTCAACATCCACACTATCCAAATTGTCTATAATAGTGGTGATCCTATCATTGTTGTTAGTGTCAGTATTTGCAACCTCTCTCTAGTGATCAAATATGCTCTTACAAAGTGGTCTTAGAGTGTCAAAGTCAAATTTTGTCATTTCAGTGAGTTTTCAAGTAAAATTTGGTCACTACGTATTAGGTCTAGGTTTTGTTTGCACTCCTTTCAAAATTGTCCAAAGGTCGGTCCATGTCACCATTCAGCTGAGTGTACCATCATTGAAAGGGTTTTCATCATCATTTCAGGTTCCAATGGGTCATTTTACACCTTGTTCGTGCTTCAATTGTACTTGGGTAAGGCTTATTTCCCTCTCCTAAGGTTTTGAAGGTAATTTCTCTTGGATGGTCAAATCATAAACAGAACTTGCATCCCGATGCTCATACACCTTCTCCTATCCTTAATGTACCTTATTAAACACTTCCCATCATTGATATCCCTCAAATTCCTCATTTTCCCACAAACCCTAGTTTCTTGCTACAATTTGACAATTTTCTAGGCTTGGCCTATGTTTATCCCTTTTGGACCCCTTCCCCTCACTCAATCTTTTAAATTCCAATTTCCCCTATCTCCTAACATCCCTCCCTACTTCCCAAAATTTCCTCAAGAATTTAGAAGCCCCTTATCCCCTTCATTTCCCTTCATTTCGACAAATCCCCTGTTCCACACATCGGGGTAGGTTTTACTCAAATGATGTTTCTGAGAAATAGAAGATGACTTTGGAGAAAGTGAGAGAGTTTTTTGTCCAAAATAGGCCAGGGAAGAAAAAAATCCTTCACTTTTTACACAACTGTCACAATTATAGAGAAATGTCAAAAATACAGTTGCCTTAGGAGAATTGATGCACCTCTGAAGTGACCTTGGGAAAATAAATATTTATCCTAGCTTGGTTGGCCAAATTACTTTCCTGATGAGTGAAATGATAACTAGACATAAATAGATTTCTAATGCGCTATAATGAGCTCAATTTGGAGTTGATTATGACCTTCAATAGTTGACTGCAACAACACTCTGCCTTTAGACAACCTCATTTTGTACATTTTGACCAGTCTTGGGAGATTTGCCTTTTGACTGGGAAAATGAATTCCAAATTAAAAAATTCAAGTTATTTTGGAAATTAGATTCAATACTATTTCCAACGAGCTATCGTGCACCCAATTTGGACACCGAAAAGGCCTCCAAATCTTGATCTGAAAATGGTGCTACACACAGAATCAGTGGCACTACGCATAGGCTTTTCCAACAGGTGCGTAGCGCCACCGGTGCTAGCTTTTGATAGGGACCTCCATTTGAAATAAAATTGGCATTTTTGGATTTCTTGTGAAAAGTTATGCATTCTCAGAAATTACTAGGAAATTTTAACAAGTTTTGGATCTCCAAAAGGGACAAAAACACCCAAAAAATGCCCTCTCTACCACTTTTTGGCCACACAGGTAGTCTTGGAAGGTTGCAATTTTGGAGGGGCAAATGGACACCAAATTCAAAAATTCTACTTTTCCTAGAAAGTAGACAGATGGACCTTTCCAACAAGCCATCTTGGAGTAAATTTGGTGAGCGGGAAAGTCTTCAAAAGTAACTTGGAAAAAGCATTATGCACAGAACAAATGGCGCTATGCACAGATGAAAAAGTGCCAATTTTGCTCAAAAACTCTGTTTTTCGCCTAGTTTTCCTCTAGTTTGAATTTTTCTCTCTTATGGTCAAATTCATGATGTGACATGATGTAAATTTTTGTACTATTATGTAAAAATGATAAAAATTGAATTGACAAGGTAGATACATCAGTTGTAGGAGGTTTAGAGTTGAATGAATCAGTTTCCTAGGTTTTAGAGGCAAGCTGTTCCACTACCTATTTTTGTGTTCCTAGTTTAGATATGGTTGAAACCACCCCTCTTCCCATGGATTCCACCCCTAATGGATAGCACAGGTGGTTTGGAGGTCTATATCATGTCTTTTTTCAGTCATTTGTAAATGTTGGACTCTTGTGAATGCTTTGAGCATTATTGTATATTCATCTCTGCAGTTTGGCAAGGAAATAGACCAGGCTTTGCAGCATTTTGTGGGATTCTTGTGGCAAGGTGATTTAGTATTGTTTTTCCTTCTGTGATTCAAGTTATCATGTTTTTATGTGTGCCATCATCTCTCTCTTTTTAGATTAACTAAATGAATCAAGTATAAAGGTGGAATTCGCCCGATCGGGCTGACTGACCTAGCAGGGGGTAGAGTGACATCCCGGCGGCGCACGTTCGGAGGAGTTATGATGTTCGAACAAGGGATGTTTAATGCAGGTAGATGGAGCGGCTGGCAGGGAAATCAGTTCACGCAGGGGATTAGTGATGCAGGTGGCTCGAGTGTTGGATGGGACGGAAAAACGGTGAGCAGCCCGAAACATTATGGAATGAACTGGGAGAAAGGATCCAGGTATAACCACGATCATAATTCAACAAGGACACACATTGATAAAAACGAGAGCACGGGAGGGATAACAGTCCGAGAAGTTTGCCATTTTTTAGTTTGCAGGGACCTGGTGCGTTGTGGGTTTGGGTCTGGTCGAGGAGTGCTCAATTCCTTCCCGACTGATAGCCTCCTGGTGAGCTGGTGGAATAGGGTAGTTGCTGTTAGAAAGTTGTGAGGTGAGAGGTGCAGAGGAGACAGGGAAATGGAAGGAGAAGGGAACGCAAGCGGGAGGAGGCGGCTACGAAGCGGGAGGCAGGAGGTTCAGCATAAAAGTCTGGAGGATCTGAAGGGTAAATGGAAGGTCGATATAGAAGGGAAAATGCAAGTTCAGTTTGTGGAAATCTCCCAAGAGGATAACGAAGAACAGCAAGACATCCAGGAGGAGGCAGCCTGGAGGAACCGGTGGAAATGCTTGCCGGGCGAGGACAGCGAAGATAATGAGGTAGATAGGGGCTGTGCTGGTGGCAGAAGCAGAGGAGTCATGCAGGGCAGAGGGAGGAGGGGTCGAGGCCGAAGGGGCCGAGGAGGACGTAAGCGAAGGGACGTGACGGAGGGGAGAAGTCGGAGGGGCTGTCAGTGCAGCCCTGTCTAGGTACCGGAGGACGAGCCAGCAGCGGACGAGGACTCTAGGCGGACCAGGCAGACGATCAGTGACAGAATCCGAATGGTGGAGAGGGAATATAGGGTAAAGTCGAATCCCAAAGTGAGGAAAATTATGGAGCATTGGGAGGAGGATGCCATTCAGGCACAGTCAGAAGAGGAAATGGAAGAATGGGCTGCCATTATGCCTGATCCCGGCCATACCAGGGGTAGAATGACCTTGTATAAACAATCCCTCCATTTATATTGGGTCATGAAGCGTCTTATGGCCAAAGCCTTAGAGCAGGTTGCCATGGAGATGGCAGAAATGGCTCAGGGCCTTCCCAATGTGAAAAAGGAGCCGAAGGACATTGTTATCACCATGCTCCTTCAGGAAAAAAGACTAGAGGATCTGCAGAACTAGCTCGTGGCAAGTGGAGTTTTGGTTAAACAGGAGAAAGGCCAGCAAGGTGCACCAGACAAGTAGCGCTTAAGGCATGTTTCTTGGTTTATGGATATTTTGGTTTTCTGTTCTCGTTCGGCATACATTTCATGTTTGTCATGTTAAATAGCTTTGTCCTAGTAGACTTTAGTATGATAGTAGATATAGAAGTCGATCTGGAAAACTGGTGTGATACAGTGATAAACTTTAAATTTTGTTTGAATCTGCCATTTTTTGGGGTGATCTAGCGTCCCGGTTTCCCTTCGGGGCGGGATGAGATTATGATGTAACCGTTGTATATATTTGTTTATAGTAATGGAAATACTCAGCTTACAAAAAAAAAAGTATAAAGGTGGAATTCATTGATGTTGCAGTGCTCTACCTTATGGTTTATTTAGTTTTACATGTTTTCAACTGTTTGAAGAGGATTCATGATACTTTCATGCCCTATCCAAGTCCTCACCAGTCTTAAGACTTTCCATTTCACTTATTTCAAAGTACTAAAGCATTTTCCTATCCTGCCCCACAGAAACCTCTGCAAGACTGAGTCCATTCCCTGGACCCAAAACTGCCTTTCACTTTTGATCCAATAAGCCAACATAAAACTCAATCAAAATCCTCTGAGCATATACCTAGCCTAAAATTAGTCTTTACATCAATAATATCAAGCCTCATTTGCTATATTTTCCTGAGATTGACAAGGAGAGAGCCCTCTCTCGACCTAGTAGGGCTAGATACTAGGTTAAGCGTGGTTTGATGTTACCCTAGACCTGCCTTTCTTAGCCTGAGGTAGACTTAGGCCCTAACAGTTGTGACACCAACTATGAAACAAATCCTCTTGCAATGACCTCAAATCCCAATTGAGTCTTGTCTCCTCTCTCAATTCTACTGAAATAGCCGATGGGAATGCAGATAGGGCTTCATTATTCTTAGCATTCTTCGCTAAATATTCCTCCAACCCTGCTTGTAGGTAAACCCCCAAGCCCCCGTTTAAGACACCATGCTTGGGCTCCACCCAAACATGACCATTTGGTAAAATCATATCATTACTCTTCATCTCATCTTGCACCTTACCCAATAATCCCTTATACATTCAAACCATTGGATCTACGAAAGATGGAGGCACCAATAACCCTCATTCTGCCAAAATGACATAAATGTCCCTGAGGTCATCAATGAACTCCCACGGCTTCTCCCTAGCCTCCATGGCACCAATTTTCTTAATGATGGCATAAACATGGCTCCTTTCAATACCATGAATCCATGTTGCCCCCCGTCCTACTCTTTCACCATGAAATTCAACTATAAAATGCACTTCTCAACACAATCACATTAATAAAAAAACATGTCCATTAAATATTTTTGTAGAAATAGTTTAGTAATTATGAAAGTTATATATCAAAAAAAATATATTGTCTTAAAAGTTATGTTAGAATAATATATTACATGGTATATTACATTTTTATACTTTCATGTTTCCCATGATATGGCACTACTATAAGGATTAATAGTTAAAAAAACACTAATATAGATTAATAATTATACATCTTTCTATAATGAAAGTTATTTTCAAGAAATTAGGATTGTGCAATAACACATTTGTGAGAAATATTATAGTGACTTCCAATTGGACGATACCTTCAACATGGAAAAAACGAAACAAGTTCGGTATTTATATTTGGGTGGAGTGGGTTTAATGATCACATTGGTAGTTTTTATGTAACATGTCCCTAAATTCACTTAATTAATAGTTGTTATATAAACATTAATTTTATTTTCCATTTTTCTATACATTGTTTACATCATTTCCCCCCTAGCAGCTAGGCTATTCCATTAATATCACTCAAAGAGAACATTTCATTGACCATATCAGTTTTACTTTTCTATCATGAAACATTTTTACATTTCCTTCTCATAGATTGCTTATATATTATGTTGGAAACTAGATATGGTGTGCACATTCTCTATAGTATATCCCATAGCTCATACATCATTTGAGACAATATTTTTGTTATGTTAGTGGTCATGACCATATTAAGCCTATGATCTATAACAATACTATGCATAATGCATATGAGGGTTATTCATTCAAATATAAACTTCACTAACACCATGACAGTTTGATCATAATAATAAAGGCATATAGATTCTCATGGTTCTACCTTAGAGAATCAAATGTGTTTGAGTTATTAAGGTTCTAAGTGAATAAGGTTTTTGCAACACCCTTTTTTGAATGTGGAGGATTACCGTCATGCCACCATCGAGGTGATGGGCCATGTGGTAAGAGGCCTCAAGCCGACCATACCCTAGTCACATGAACCCATGCATTGAATGATGGTGATCTAACCCAAAATGTCGATGGTGGGGATTGTATTTGGCACCATTAGGCTAACTGACTACCCCTTGCTTCTTCTTCGGCCACACCATTTGTATGTTTCCCATTTCGAGGGTGGAGCTCAACAACCATGGAGGAAAATGGAATAGTAATGTATACTTTCCATCTATAGAGCATACTAATAATATTAATATATATATAATTATATATATATAATATATATATATATATATATATATAATATATATATAGATATATATATAGTAATACCTTGTCGATGTGGCAACAAATTGTCCATCGAATAAGATGGCTTGGCTGAAAAAACTTCTGTTCATATAATCCTCAAGCTGAATAGCATCTCAGGCATTATTGTACAATGCAAAATGTGGATGGTTTTCAAAGTCACTCTCTAAGTGCCATTTTTCACCAAGGGATTTAACATCCAGGTTCTCTCATAAACCCTCATATGTTTCCTTCGAAGATGGACATATATCTTTGATGTCCAAAATGGGGCTTCGGGGAATGCCAAGCTCATCATCTCAAGCCTCCATGAGATAACATAGATCAACACCCCAGTCCATATCTCAGGTTTGACCTTCATAACCTTTGTAAATATTATAGCCTGCAGAATTATCCCCCGAGTTGGAGGAAGGGTATGAAGTGGAACATGTTTCTACCATCTCTTCCTCCAGGCTTCTCACGAATCTGTTTACAAGTTCCTCACTGGAGGTGAATTCTTCTTCACCGACATCATCTGCCAAGGTTTGAAATAGTTGTAGTAGATGAAGAAATGGGTATGTTTTTTCTCTGTGCAAGCATTTCAGCTCCAGCACATCAATGGAATCTAACAGAGGCTCGGCCTCATGGTCTCCTTTTCTTAGCGTCACCTCAGTCATGATTCAAAGACGGGTCAAGGATTCGAACTCATATCAAAACAGTGTTGCAAATATGAGAGGAGGATGGGATTATTTCCTCTGCTTCCGCAGTTTTCTTTCATAGGGTTTGAATCTTGGAATTCTTTACCTTGGGGACACATTTCTTCTTTGGCTCGGTCTGCTTTTCGGCAAATTCATTATCTTTCATGACTCCATTGGCTTAGTATTCATTTTTATCCCTTGGATGTTGATTTCTTCTTCTTTCGGCTCGGGCTGCCCTCCATCATGTAGAAATTTTGAATACTTTAACACATATTCAATGGAGATTATCCTGATCATGTACTATTGCGGAAAACATACACAATACATAAGCTCCTCTACGTTGATCATCAATATAGCAGCATCAATAACAATAAAACATCAAGAGCAATCACACATTAACACAGTATGTATCCCGGGGAAAGAATCTCGCTAAAAACCCCAACTATCTGTATATTAATGATTGAGTCATGTAACATTACACAGCATAATACTTCTCACAAGTATCTCCACCTCTGTTACACACAATACAGCTCAGATCTGAATCAATCACTGGCTCAAATCTCCTTCGTTGCTTGCTTGCCTCCACTGCTCAATACTTGCTCAAGAACTAATGATAATTCCAAGGCAACCACATATTTACTTGGCACATGAATACAAGATACAATGTGGGAAAATACGTGGGCAAACTCATTGGCATACTTAATCCCTTGATTGTGCAAGATCTGATGCACAACTATAGTCACAACTGATAGCAATCTGATTCTCTAACACCTGTCCCTGCTAAACTGAACATGCACTAACATGAAACTGAGTTAACTGATGTATTCATTAGTTGTATTATGAGTTAATAACTTGTGAAAAAATTAATAACTAATTCACCCAACTCATCTCTAGTCTATTTTCCAGTTAGACTAAATACAACCAGTTTAATAAAGCTAAACTGAACACAACTCCATCAACTGCACCTCCAGTCCACTAAACTCAACTCACTTGAGTTCTAACTGAAGTCCTGCATGCAAATATTAGTCATCCCATAGGTAACCACGTATTCCTTCTGGGATCTGCATGTACCACATCCGTAGCTCATCCTGAAGTGCTCCAAGAGAATAAGACAAAGTTTATAGTCTAAATATTATTATGAGCTAATAATATTTGACTGTTCTATATTTAGACTGAGCATTCACTCCGCTGTGATCTAAAAATAGAAGTCCATCTATTTTTCCCAACTTGATCAATTATCCATAAACAACAACTTGCAATCCATAGACATGATCCATATGTCTAA
>APFE031535564.1:126869-139369 GCA_000404065.3 Pinus taeda | reverse complement strand
TTTATTTGAAGAATGCTCCCTTTGATTATCTCAGATCACATTCTGAGTTTATATCTCTTTCGTTTTTTCATATATGCTCCTTTTGTTGTTTACTTCATGTTCTATTGTGCTCTTGGTGTGATAAATCTACATCAAATAATATATATAATGTTTGCACGATTTTTTTAGTTGTTGTGAATACAACTTTTGGTGGGCTCTCATGCATTTTATATTGAGGATGAACTATCATATTAAATCCTTCATTTTGGCAGTGTGTTGGAAGGTAAATTAACATCTAGAGATTACAATTTGATTGTCTGAATAGACTCTAGAAGGATTTTGCATTTTAGTAGTAAGAGAGTCTAATTCTCACCTTTATCATGCGCTAATGTGTTAGCGTTGATGCGTTGGTACTTATATCACACTGTCGCATCCTATCTCTAATCTATTTCTCTTCATTAGCCTTTATATGGATGTGTTTGCCAATCATTTCAAGTGCACTACATTTTATATGGTTGCATGCAGTCGCTTATTAGGTGTATCCTTTTTTAAAGCACATGATATAGTGTATCATGTATTTCATTATTCGTAATGCAAGTCATTATGATATATGGTTTCATATAACTGATGTTTTGTTACATTCACCACTTTAATATTTAATTATTGTGATGTATCACATGTCTATATTGATCTTGACAACATATCAATAGGTGGCACGAAGCGAGGATATTTTCTAGGAACTCCATCTCCTCCTGGATGTATTTGTGCATAAATTTGTGGTACTTGAGTACCAAATGTCGCTCAAAATCCATGATGCCTAACTTCATGTGAAGGGTACAAAAAATATTTGTTAACTCCAACACATCTTGGTCTCTTCCCTGTCCCAGTTTGGTCCAATTTATGTACTTATATTCATAGCTCTTGATAGGAAAAGATTGTTCCTTGATGGTGTCTCAAAAATAATTTTAAGTGGGTGCAGCTAAAAAGAGTGAGATTTCCCTCTCGTATCTTTTCTCATAGTAGGTTTCCCACTAGTCCTTGATGTGGGACATGTCTTTGATTGGAAAAACCATAAACCAAAAAATAACCTTCCAATACATTTAATCATTTATCCATGGCATTTGCATCTATCTGGCCTTGAGATATGGTAATTTCATAGTTGACTTATACCTTAAAGGGAGTGTCACCTCCAGAGTGGCTAATGGATGAAGATTCATTGCATGTGGGCATCTGTTGTAGGATCTGGGAAAAGTTGTATATCATTTCGTTCCTTTGTCACTAGAGGGATTTCTTGAGAAATAAAGGATTACCTCCTCCCTTGTATTTCTTTTCTACTTCGATGGGAGGTCATCGGGGTTGGTGAGGCCAGCCTTGCAAAGGTTCAACGAGTTCAAGCCTTAAACCCTTATACCTTGACCTTATTAGGGACATGCACAAAAAAATAGAGAAAGAGTAGACCACTCTTATACCACTGATCCAGATTTATGCTGGAACAAAATGAAATAAAAATTTAAGTAGAAACACAGAGCTATAGAAAAAATTGGACTTCAATTCATTTATAAAAAAATACTAAAAAATCTTTACATGCATTATGGAAATAAACTATCTCAGGTGATAGTAACTTATCTCTGAGAAGATATGGGACAACTACATGCCTCTGCACTGTGTTATACTTGGGCTGAAAGGCCTATTTATTATTGAGAAGTAATGGAAAACCCTAAACATCCAAAAATCTAACCCTAAGAGGAAGCGCCAAAAGTGTGTGGGCCCCATTGGGGTAAATTGGTACATTAACTTCCTAGGGTCATAACTTTGGCATGTGATCTTTGTTTAATTTGTATGGTACCTTATTATAAATATCTATCCAAGCACTATAAATTTCCAATACAAACCCCTACCATAGGCTATGGGTTTACCCGTTTTCCAACAAAAAAAAGATCGTTTAGGGCCTCAAAATGACTATGGAAGTTCATGACTTGAAAATCTACCAAAAATGGTAAATTGTGCTACAATTAAGGTAAATTAAAGAGACAATGATGGGGTTTAAGTGGAATAGGTGGTTGGCCACCAAGATAGACATGGATCAAAGCTCATCTAATGAGAAGTCGGAGGTAGAAATGCTCTTATGGAAGGTTGGTCAGTGGAGGAATAGAAATGTAAGGCATCAAAAAATAGAGAAGGATAAGGAAATGGGAACAAAATAAATCTTAGATCCAAAACTAAAGGGATATAGAAACAATATAAATTGAGGCAACTCATCTTTTCAGCAAGGGGCTACTCACACAACAAGTGATGAGCGTTTTCTCCTATGTATTTCAAAAGCTATAGAGAATTTAGATGTATGCAATGAAAGTCTCAGTTACACAAGCATTCTTCTTAGGGGATAAATTTGAGATATGCCACACACAACTTATCTTCAGAATTAAATGCATCTGATTCATCACTCACAATCTTTGTGTTGTGTGATAACATTAAAATAAACGACAAAAAGGTAAGGGGTGTCAAGGATTGGAAAACTACCTCTCTTTTTGAGAGACTTATCTAGAATGTTGTGTCTAGTTCTATGGGTTACACTGTACTAACTGATCACGAGGTTTGTTCCCTAGCTGAATGTTGGGGAGCACTTAATATGAGTGGGTGTAGTGAGTGCCTACACAATATGTAAAATTATTTGGGTGTCTGACCAACTAGTACTAGCCAAAGACTCGCCTTCTTCAATAACTATGTAATTCCTTATGAAAACTACAAGTTTTATGATGATGGTGTGCCCTTGCTCTCAACCCTAATTGAAAGTGGAAGTAAAAGTAGTCCTTCTATACTAGCATCAAGGGTAACAAAAGGTAATATTGTCATTAATATTTAGATCACTAGGAAAATTTGAAAAGCCTTTGCTAATTTAGTATATTGATGCCATTTATTGTTAGCTACAGGAAAAAGTCTCCCCATAGTGTTGGGATTGAGCATTGGTGGTTACTCTTATATATATATATATATATAGATGGATATGGTCATCTACTAATTTAGTTTTTGATTTGGTGATACACAAAAGTAATTAGAAGAGAATACAATGATGGAAATATCCTCTGCCAGGATTCCTAGTGAAGGAGAGCATTTTTGGGCTTAGTTGGGAGATGAAACTTCACCTGCAACAACCCAACTATTGGAAATTGTTAGGGATACAAGAGAAGAGTTGGCTAGCATCAGGGTGAGCATTGAGAATCTGTTGAATGCAAGTGTCAAGCATGATAAGCTCATTAAATATTTGAATAAAAATTCAAATCATAGACCTCTAGATACATAGGTCAAGGAGGGAGGAGAAGACTCCTTAAAGCAGAAAAATGTAGAAGAAACTGTTGAAAGTGAGCGTCATAAAACTAGAAATGAGTATGATAAAACTAAAAGTGAGGAAGAGACACAAATAACATCCGTAAAAGAACATAAATTGAGAAATAAAAAGAAAACAAAAATCCAAGGATAGTTAAAAAAGATAAAACCACCTACTTTTGATGGTGAAAAAGAAGGGGCAACAGAAGCCTGGCTGCTAAACATGACCAAATATTTTAAAGTATATCAATATTATAGTAACTTGAAAACCAAAATGAAAGCTTATCAATTGTAAGGAAAAGCTTCATTATGGCGAGAAGAAGAACAATATATATTATAGAAGAAAAAGAAATAAGTTGGGAAGAATTTTAGAAACATTTCAACGAAACAATACTTAAATAAAAGATATTATGATGACAGGGAAAAATGATTTCATGATTTGAAGCTAGCACAAATGCACATGGATGAGTTTGTAGTAAAATTTACAAATATGTTCAGGTATTTCCCTTATATCGGAGAAGAAAATGCAAAGGTGAGGTGTTTTATAAGCTATCTTCCTCATCCATATAAGGAAAGAATTGAATTTGATAATAATAAAAAATGGACGAAGTTGTGTGGAAAGCCAGGATACACTATCAATATTTCAAATAGAAAAGTGATGGCTCAAAATCCTACTCTAATAAGGAAAAGGGAAGATTTGGAACCAGGATTAAAATGCCAAAACCCTCCATTCTAAAAACATTTGGGAAAAATCATCAGCCCATGAAGTTTAGTCGAAATAATGAAGCACAACCTGCATCTTCCCAAATAGGTTCCAAAATAATTTATTTGAATAATAGAAGAACAAATGGTGGAAATGAGAGAGAATTGTAAGTGTTGGGTTGTAGAGAACCCCATCTACTCAAAAGCTTTCCGTATAATACCAAATCAGTGCAATATTTTCAGGTGGTGCAAAAGGCATATACCATAAATGATATAGCTAGAAATATACCAAGAATTAATGCAATGTTAAAAGATTGGAAAACATAACATCAATTAACAATGATCAATGATTCTAGTCTAGCCTATTTCTTTTTTAGTAGATCTAGGAGCCATTCAAGACGTAAAATGAGTACAAAAAAAATTAAAAGTTCATGGTTGATTCAATTGGCTATAGGAACTAAAAGAATAATGAACAATTGGGTTAAAATGTGTGACATAAATTTAAATGGAACTAATTAATTATGGAATCTATTTAGATTTTAATTATTGAGATGATTTATGTGTCGATTTCATTTCCTTAAGATCACCAAGGAGGTTGAATCCCTTATAGTGAGCTCTCTCGACGCATGTTTACCCCAGCTGGTCGGTTGCTTGGGTAGACCTAAGAGGAGGGGGTATTACAAAAGCTTCGAGCACTTTGATATGGGTCTTAGATCATCACCAAGGTTATGGGTGACAATTCTTTCGAGCTAAGTATACTCATATTCCTTGGTGTGCACCCAGTATTCAATCTAGACTACCTTCAGACATACTTTCCACCATTATTGGACACATAAGACATTGTTGAGCAGCTAACACCAGCAGAGCTAATCTCATATTAGATTGAACTTTCCACAACTAATTGGATCATGTACACACAAATTAAGAACTCTCTCCAAAGGATCCAGTTGTATCAGGTTGTCAAATTTGGCCAACTCTTGCACCAAGGCAAGTGGTTCATTGGGACCAACTTCAGCAAATGTTTCTCCATCTCATGGAGGCACTCAACATAATAGGGAACATTTCTTCTTAAGGGGGGAGAATTGATCAAGGTTGATATTGGAGGTCACTCGCCTATTACACTTGGACTCCCAACATTCTTTCCTTTTAGTTTCCTATTTTGCAGCAAAGTTTCCTATTTAAGATGTTTTCTATTTTAGGAAAATTTTCACATTCTAAAATTATGGAGTTGTTTTGATGCCAGAAATCAATTTTTTGGGGAAACAGGGAAACAGAAAATGAGGTCTAACATTTTTAGTCAAAATTTGTTGACCACAGATAGATATTTTTAACGTGTTATTGTACACATCAAATGGAGGTCGTATACCAAAGTTATGAACCTAGGAATTTGATGTTCCAACTAACCCCATTAGGCCCACAAGATTTTGGTGCTTCGATTCCTAGAGTTAGGTTTTTGGATTTTTAGGATTTCTCATTGTATCTTCATGATAAAAAGGATTTCGGGCCTCATTATAAATTAGTTCATAAGGCATGTATCCATCAAATCTCTTCTCAAAGATAAGCTATGATCGTTAATCCAATATGTAACATTAGTGTAACCACTAAAAAGACTAATATATATGGATCATCAATATCCATTATATAAAATATAAAATATATATAAATATATTATTATTATTATATATATTAGATATATTATAGTATACTAATAGCGTTTATCTATTTGTTATATATATATACGTATATATATATATTACTATACTATATATATTTAATATATATATATATATATATATTGTATGGGTCTTAGTTAATGGGTATTACTATATTAATATTATAACTATAGAGGTGGTTTCTTGTTGGCTTGGTATGTGTTTCCTTGGGTAGCATTAGTGCCATATCTCTTGTTCTAACCACATCATTATTCTTATGTTGATTACAAGCATTCATCTCGCTTGATTTGGCACATGATTTTTGGCAATTACATTGGATAAGTTTTTGTTGTGATCTTGGAATATGGTTGTTTATTGCGAAAAATAGTAGCATCAACATAATCTATACTGAGGTTTGATCTCCTCTTATCAGCCTAATTACATCGTAATGTAAATTTTATAGAATTCTAAATAAGGGACCATCTAAGGGAAGAGGAACCATGTTTTCAACATTTTTCTTCACTAATCTCATAGCCCTACCTATATCAATTTAACAATCCAATTGTATTAAGCTACACCTAGTTTTCCAAGTGAATGAGAGTTAATTCTAATTGAGTTGACGATGTCAATGACATGGGTTGAGTCCTTGGATAGAGTTGCACAATAGAAGCATGGTGGGATCATATCCATAGGTCTTAAGATATGCCTTATTTTGGGTATTGAAAAGAAGCAGTGATATAAGGAAACTACAAAATTTGAAGAACATCATTTTTTGCACAAAGAGCCCAACCCAAAATCTACAAAAGAGGAACCCTTTAGGTCATGATTCACTAAGGAGATTGAAGCCACAATGTTGAGTTGAATTAACCTAATCAAAGGAGAACAAAGTTTTAATAGAAGTAAGTGCTAAAAGTGTTAGAAGGTAAGATAACTTTAGTGAATCTCAACACCTTATCCTATATGTTGTCTTTGTTCTTAAAATGCAAGAATTCTTTTAAAATTCGAGAAGGAAGAAAAAAACTTCAAAATCATGAAATTGACCAAGTGCAACAAAACCTTAATGGTCCTTTGCAATAAAATATATGTTACAAAGGAAAAATGATTCCATAATGGGAAATATAGTAGAGCTAAGATCATGAGATAATGAACAATATGATGAATTTATTGGTCTCACTACATAACACATTAGCATATTATAGGAAAGGTTGGAATCAATGAATCATTGGGTAGTTGATCTTTTCAAAATTCAAGATAAAAAATACATTGATAGTGGCATTACAATAAGAGCTATTAGAAAAGGGTGTTTCTAAGAATTTATAATGAAGTAATATAGTTAAAACAAGTGTGATAAAATTTGTAATACAAGTGATTTCATTTAGAAGATTAATAGTTCTTATGACACTTGTTATTTCATTAAATATAATAAAGTTGATGTGCCTATGTCATATTATGAAGCACAAAATGATAATCATGGGGATATTTATAAATATGAATATCTTAACGAAGACAATTAAATAGGGTGTTTTAAAAATAACACAAAAGGAATTGATTCCAAACTTTTATACAAAATTGATTTTGATGGGAAAGGTTTAGGCATAAATGGTCAATGTATCTAGAAACCCACTCAGAAACATATAAGTCTAATAAAGGAAGGTCTTGGTTATGAAACTCAAATAAAATATGAATCTATCAAGTTTGTGAAAGCAAATACATTGATAACAGATGAATCATCTACAAGTACCAATGCAACAAATCAAGTGCAAAAGCATGAACATTATTACAATTGTTGGAATAGGAAAATATAAAGTGTTACATTTAGGTACATTGCAGTTGGATAGATGTACAAGAATGGAAAATATTTTCTTTTATGTTGAAAAGTTTATATAAGGTCAAGTCTTAAAAATTTCACAAGTCATTCGGTCCTCCCAAAAGTTACTAAGGAGAAGTTGTCATTTCTTTAAGTCATAATGGTTAATGGTAAGCCAAAAACCATTTGGTAAAGGTAAATTCAAGTGATTCAAATATGTAGAAAATATATGGGCTTACATGATGTAATTGTGAAAGGGATGCTTGATCAATTGAACTCAACATCCTAGAAATTTTGGTCCAAGATGTACAAGTTGAAGTTCCCACATGTTTTACAAGCCCTACAGATTCGAGCATACATGTATTCGTGTGATAACACATGTAGACATGTAGCATGTATCCTCTTATGTATAGAAGGATGGGACATCAAGTTTTGGAATCAACCACTTGGATAAGTACAAGAATGGAAAGTAGACTTGTGTCTAATTTATGTGGAATTGGTGTTGGGGGGGGCGGGGGGAGGGAATGTGAGATAGATTAATCTTAGCATGTGAGAATGTTGGGACCAAGTTTAACATGTTGATGATCAATGCTAGTAAGAAGAAGAAGAAACTTTATGGAATAACCAATCTTTTATGAAGGTGCAAAAATGATGCAATTGTTTTTCAAAGAAAGCCCAAATGAAGACATTGATATGATTTTGGATGCAACAAATAAAAAAAGTTAGTGACAATGCATGTGAAAATATTACATTAACAATGAATATTGTAGTAGAGGAATACAAATGATGATGGAAAAGGAAAGTTGGAAGATTGTGAGTTGTGAGAGCTAATGGTGACATGTTTGAGTGTGTACCTGGTATATCTATGAGTGAATTAGGAGAATCAAATGTTATTTTGATGAGGCAAGTGTATTACCATAAAGTTTGTGGTAATAGAGAAACGAAATTAATGTAGTGTATAGGTTATGGTTAGTTAGAAACCATCTTATGTGAAGGTTTGTGGTCATCCAGAGCCATTAATGAAATGCATGGTTCGTAGTCAGCTGAAACCACTTCATGTTGATGTGATGTTTGTGGTAAACAAAAACTGCTCAAAATGTGATAGTTGAGGGTCATCCAGAAGAAACCCAAAAGTATAATGCTAGAGTGTGGTTATGGCTAAACCAAGGAAAATCTAAAATAATGATGGTGTAGGAGGAGTTACAAGTACAGGTACAAGAATTATGACATGTGGTAGAAGAATGGTTGAATGAACCATGTATACAAAGGACATCCTATTCAACTATCGGTCGCAACTGTTGGTTACCCATGCCTTCTGGTGGATGGTTGTTACTTTATATGTATGTCAACATCATAGAAGTAAGATGAAAATGCCAAGTTGGACTAAACACAGACATTGTTGATCAAGAGCATCATATGCTATCAAAAAAAAGCAAGTGAGGTGTTGTAAAGAATACATTTCTCCATTAAGGGAGAGTATTAGAGTTAATGAGAGAAATGTATTTTTCCAATGTATTATTCTATATTATCATATTTCCAATATAATCTTCTAAAAAGTCATTAATTTCTAATATAGGAGTGAGTTAAAGCTATATTGGCATCATTATCTTTCCAATTGTTTTGCTTATCCTGTGATTGATCCTATTACTATAAACCATAACTCTGTTATCTATTATTTATTTTATGTGGTGTGAGATTAAATCAATAAAATCTCCAATTATGCTATCTCTATGTTATTTTTGTTTTCCATATTTTTTATATATTCAATAATACACCCCCAAAAAAAATGAAACATCAAAATCAATTATAAAAAACATAATTCTTTACTTAATTCCTAGAATAAAGTTTTCATTCATTTAATTTATCGTCAATAAGTAAGCCTTTAACGAATTTTGTGCCAAACTATACAGGAAAGTTTCATTTTTCATAAAAGACTCATGTGGATAAGATATCTAAACCATAAATCGGACGCTTATGAATCAAATAATTACTTAATTTTGTAATTTAATTTTTTATCTTGAATAAAATAATATTTTTACTCTTTTTAAAAGGAATTGTCTTTAGTGTAATTTTTTGGACTTTAGAGTGTCAGAATCTAGCAGAAAATTTAAGGTGAAATCTTGATTTGTGTTATTTAAACTAGAATTTTGACTATATGGATTCCGCACATTGAAAACCCCTTTGGGCATCGATTGTGCAGAGATTATCCATCAAGCTTATGATTTCAATAGATTCCTGTGGGATTTTAGAGACATTAGACCAAAAAAACCCACCAGAAAAGCTTCCAAAATGTCTCAGTGAATACAACTCGTTTTCCAAGTGAATAGTTCTTATAGAATTAACGTGTATTCAAATTAGCTTGAGGTATACAGTAAACTAAAAAAAATGTCTTTGTTGTTGTGATGAATAAGTCAAGTTTTTTTTTGAATTATATAGATTTATGTGTTTATTTTAAAATAGGGATTTTACAATTTTAATTTAGTTATCAATAATTATTAGGTGGATGTAGATATTTAATTTAGATGGAATATTTTAGAATATTTTTAATAGTATACACAAATCAAAAATTGTGATTTATCTCTAAACCAATAATATCTTTTTTTTTTACTTTTTAATTAAAGTTATCAATTTAAAAAAATCATATAAATAAATGTCATATAAAATGGACAAAATTTTTGGAGAACATAATGGATCTGATCTATCTTTGGCACTCTGCGCCCTGATGCTGGGTCTCAGGGTTTCGCCTCAATCCACTTGATGGTGTCGTGGAGCTGTAAACCAAATCAATTTTTGTTTCCTCCGCAAAGCACAAACGCGTCTCCCACATCGGCTCTCAGAGGAGGCTATCAGGTCTGGCATCAGATCCAAGGTTCAAGATCTGTTGTATCGAGATTTCTTTCCGTCGGTGTCACGATTCATTGCAACACATAAGGGATCCAGAAACCTCAAAACTATTGTGCCAACTTTGGATACAGTCTTTCATACCCCCATTATCATATAAGGGAAACTCAACTCCTCTTTACAACTGCGATATCCAAAGGATGGCTCTGCCCTCAATAGGGATCCTGCTCTTAATCGCGGAACTGAAGACATGGTCGATTCAAGGGAGCATATCGCTCGCAATATGAATTGCAAATCTGGTGATGCAGAGGGCACACATGGATAGCTTGGAACAATGAAGATCAGACCTAAGTCTTCACTGGAGGGATCAAGTGGCACCATTACAATAGAGTGGTGGATCGACATATCTGGTGAAGCAGATTCAGATCAGACCACACTCAACAGAAATCAGCACATGCATGCAACAAAGCTTGACAGATGTGGATCTGATTGGTATAAGCCTAGATATGTCAGTAAGGAATAATCACAATGGAGATCGGGTAGCAAAGGATGATCATTAAGCCGATACAATTTTTTTTTTAATGACAAAGTGGTGGTGTATTTCCAACCGACAGAGCGTGAAGCACGTGAGGGAGTCCTAATCTAAATATTTATCTGAACATTGCAAGGAAAGTTATCTACAAGAGGATCTGGAATGAAATCTGGATACAAGATCCCAAGTGCGAGATTCAAAAACAAATGGGTATACCAGTAAGTATGTAAAATTTGATTCATGCAGGGAAATCACTTCACGAGAACCTCACGCTACAGGACTATGGCATTGCTATTCACACGATCATCATCCTCAACAGGAGATTGTGTAGAGGAAGCTCTAGTTCTAGCTCAAAGGGTTTAGGGTCTTTCAAGGATGCAATGAAAAAGGAGGAGGAGACCCAAACCAAATGAATTATGTTTCCAATCTACCTGGCCCTTATATGGTGGAGTAGAAGTCTCAAATCTTAGCTTTGCTAGTCACATTACTTGAGGTAAACAAGCTCTATGCAGATTTCCACATCAAAGCAGTTATATGTAGGTTTAATTTTTTCTGTCCCAAATCAAATGCTATACATCAATGGATATTCTTTACTTGGACAACAAACTATAATATTCATTTATGTTCTAAGGGGATTTTTATTATCAAATTTGATACAACAAAAGATAAGGACTATGTTTTAAATCAGGGACCATGGTTTTGGGGCAATTTGGGGCTCTTTATGATACCTTGGTTCCTAGATTTTGATGCTATCACCATGGTGGTATCCGAAATGCCCATCTGGGTCAGGATACATAATCTACCATTTCATTTTTTACTCCACAAAATATTAGAAGGAATTGGGAACTCTTTGGGGAAATTTCTTAAGATTGATGCAGACCGAATCTCAAAAGGTGATTTTATTTTTGTCAGAATCTGTGTTGAAGTAGATCTTAGTCAATGTTTCCCTGATCACATTATGCTAGTCCACAACAATTTTCAGTACATACAACCTCTAGATTATGAGAATACACCATTTCGTTGTCGTGGATGTCTTCAAACACGACACCTTCAAAGTGCATGCCCACAAGCTAAAAAAGATCCTAAAAGAAATAAGAGACAACCTCAAAAGCCAAAAGGTTGGCAATTAACAGAACCTTAGGAAGAGGCAGCAGGAGACACAGACATCCCAGAAAACACCACAGAGAACAACGAACAAAATAACTAGAACATCTCACAAAAAGATGAGGTTGAGCACAATTCCGCAATAGTTCCAAAGCCAATCGTTCCACATCGACAGAGTGAGTAGTTTACCCCTGAAAAAGAGATAAGTGGCAACAAATGAATTCATGCCTCAGAAGGCTTGGATTCTGACAAAGAACTTCCAACAACAATAAAAGAGAATCAAATGACTATTGTATCATCCACACCCAATATAGGTGGTTGGCAAAAAGTAGAAAAAAAGAAAGGTAAAAAAGAGTAGATTAGTTTTAGCTCTTTGATGATTTTCTATAGATTTTGAACATGCATATACTCTTTAGCATTTACAATATGTAATTTTATTTATTAGGAATAAAGTTTTGATATTTCCTTGAAAAAAAATGTCATATAAAATGAATTATAGTTTTTAGTCATGTAGTATTGTAACAAAACTTGTTTTTAAATTAAAAATCTATATAATAAA
>APFE031535564.1:72948-107046 GCA_000404065.3 Pinus taeda | reverse complement strand
AAAAGCCAAAAACTAGTGAGTTGTAACAACTATTGGGAAAAATCTCCAAGTATTCGTGTTGATTGGTCTCTATCCTCATCCAAGAAGAAGGATATGTTGGATTATATCCTAGCTAAAATGGTTACCTTGTGGTCTATACTATCATTTTTTTCCTCTAGCTCTGCCAATCTAGTAGATTTCTCCTTCTAAGTCCTCATGTACCTCCCTAGGTCGCTTGCAATATTCAAATGACATTTAACCTCGTGCCAACTTTGTGCCATGATCGATTAAGTGACGGGAGTGCATGCAATGTGCTAATTATAATGGAAGTCGCAACCCCCTTTCATGTGAGTTGGCATCACATCAAGGCAGGGGGGAATGCTTGCTCCTAGGCACCCTTCTCGGGGGAGCACTGGGGGATAGGTTAATAAAGAAAAAACTAGCTTTTCTCTTGGAATGTCAGTAGATTAATCCAGGGGCATATTTTGTGAATTTTGGGGTTTCTTATTATTAAATATTGGAAGGAATTTAAATATTTGGGCATGTTTATTAGTTTAAATTCTTATCCCCACTTGTCATGGCTTCCCCTTATTTCAAAATTTAAAAGGAATTTTGAGTAATGGGGAGTTCATTGGTTGAATCCTGCTGGGAGAGTGATCATAATAAAGGTGGTTATGGTTGCTTTACCACTGTATCAATTTTAATCCTTTCTTGCTCTTTCTAGGGTTCATTTGATAATGACCTAGTAAATTAGAAAATTCTTATGGCACGAGGAAAATACTAATACGAAAAAAATCCATCTTATAAAGAGGGAAATTATTTGTACTCCGAAAAAATAGAATTAGGCATCAGAGACCCATCTCATCTCTAATGAATTTAGCCCTTGGAGTCAAACTTGCACAACAATTGACAAAAAAGCTAGACGAGTAATAGAAACTGTTAGTCCTCTTTTCGATCAAAAAAATTGCTATGGTTTTTGACTTATTTACCTTTAAAAATACCTATTTTCATCATTTATGATGATATTTTCCCTTATTTTTCTTATATCAACACTTTCCCAAGGTATTTGCATTGAATTTTTAATTTTTAAAATTTCATGTAATTAATTGCATTATAAAATAAAATTGCAGATTTAAGTGGATTTCGTAAATCACCCTTCATTGTTATATTTGTAGGCAGTCTAGGTGAAATGTACAATATGGCTTTTGAGTGTGAATATATCAAGATGGCGAGTCTCCTACTCGCCCATCCTGATACAACTCCGAGACCCCTGATCAATGCACAGTCAACCCAAGCACTATGGCAGCTAAATAAAATGTAGCACAATTTGTTAATAATGCCCAAATCTGAGTTTTAGAGATTAGATCCATTATCTAAGTGTCTAGCAAGGTCGATTGGATTAGATCTCACTCTTGGAATAAATTGTAATTAATTTAGAACAAGATTTTTAGATATTTTATTGAATTTTTGCCTATAAAGGCAAATAAAATTGGCTTGTCTGGCATGTTATTATTACGACAACTCATATTTCAATTTGAAGGCTTGGATTTGGATTGTAGACCTGTATAAGCTATTTTGATCAATTTATGAAGTGCTTTTGAAGTTTAAACTTTTGATCTTAAGTTAATTGTACTTGCTAAGAAGTGGAAGGGCCCCCGCCCCTCAAGCAAAATACATTCTTTCCACTATTGTGCATTAACATGGTAAATATATGCTTTCTCATGATGTTTATTATCACATTTTCATGTTTATATGCTTTGATTACATCTTCTAAATTCATATTTAAAACTAGTTATAAAACTAGTTCCTTGGTAATTGTAGATAAGCTTTAAAAGCTATTTTTGAAACCCTTGTTCATAAGTATTCCTCAATGATTATTTTATGTTTATATTACCTATTTTCTAAAGTTTTTAATGTTGCTTTAGTGTAGTTATTTAGTCGTTCATTAGCACAAGTTAAATAGTCTTTATATGTCACATTTTACTATATTCCATAGCAGTCATACCCAATCATTATTACATTAATAAAATACATATTTTCTTATAGGTTTAAAGTGTGTTCAAGGGAGGCTGGAGTGAGAGGGGTAATCTTATGCCCTGACAAAAAAAACTAGAAAAAGTATGCATGGGGTTTGGGAGAAGTCACAAATAATAGGGTGGAAGAACTTTGCTTATGGCAAGGATTGAGACTAGCTCTTAATGATGGAGTCACTCATTTATCAGTGTTACACAAAAATGTCATCACCTTGATTATTTGCAGTCGGTGTAGGTCTATCACCACCTATACCAGCTTCCTAAGCAAGTCTCAAACCTCAGCTCTTCAAAACAAGCTTTAGAAATAAGAGAAAGACATCAAAAAAGCAATGTAACTTTGGTTCCGCACTTTCTCTTACTTTTGCCTGCGGACCCGCACCTTTTGTTCAAGTTATCTGCGTACTTATACGCTCTGTATGTAAAGGGGAGGGTGCGTACCCCTGTAAAAGTCAAAAGGCACAATATTTATCTTAAAAAACTCATCTTTGGTTAATTCTAGAGTTTTCTAGAAGCATTTGTTACGTGGATTGTTCGCTCCAAGTGGTTCATGCATCCCATCATAGGAGGAACTAATCCCTTGTTGAGAGGAGCTATCCCTTTGAAGGAGGACTCTATCCCTTTGAAGGAGGAGCTGGTAACTGATCTCCATTGCACTATAAATTGAGGCAGTGGGTCAGTGGCCAGGGAGGTTAGAAGCTGAACTTTTGAGGGTAAATGCTAGTGAAATCAAGACTTCCTATTTGAGCTTAAGAGGAGAGATCACATACCTTTTTGGCTTCATTAGGGAGTGAGTGAAGCTTGTCAAGTAGAGGAGACTTCTTGTTGGACCCTGGGAGGAGCTTGTACAACGTCAAGGCAAAGGTTGTAAATTTCTTCTTCTTTTGAATTAATACAATCAAGCTCATTTTTTCTCAACAAGTATCTCATGTTATTTGTTTCATGGACTCCTTGACTTTCATGTTAAATATGTTTTATAATACTGGTTATTCAGGTGCTATTTAATCATTTTCCTTGTTTGTGTTTGCATGTTTGCGACAAAGGAACTTACATGGATCAAAGGAGCAAAGGCATCCCCAAACTTGCGTTGGACATGAGGTAGGGCTTAAACACATTTGTTTGCCATTATTTATAAAGCGCATTTAGAGAAAGATAGTGTCTGGTTGGTTTGTTTGTCATTAGGTCTTCATTAGATTCTAGGAAGGTCTATCTTGTCCGCAAGATCGACTCATTCCGCGTGACAGACTCCTTGCCAAAAGAACAATATCATCAACTTAGAGAAAGAGAGTGGTCCTAACCTTGGAAATAATATTAAAGAGTGGTCCTAAACTTGCAAATAATATTGTCATACAAGAATGTGGGAGAAAACCTCAACTTACAAGAAACTTTTATTTCAAAGAAAACTAAACAAAATAAGAGATGAGTTTTATTATTGCCTCAGTCTCCCACAATGGTTTCAAAGTAACAATATAATGCACACTTGAATGATATCTATGTTTTGCATAATATCACCCCATCCCCACCCTCATATGAGTGTTTTTAACTCTTTTTTCATGGTTTTTAAACCTTAAACTAATCTTATATAATAGTTAAAATTAAAAATACAATTTAATTATCCTTCTACTTTTAAAAACATTGTGAGAGTAAAAAAAGTATATACATTTTTTCAGCATCAGTGAGTACTTAGTATATTAAGTCTGCACTCAGTCGCAGCAAGATACACGGGTCAATATTAAAATTGAATTTTCGCTTGGGTTGCTATTTTGTCATTTTCATCATGATTTGCAGAGCCCGGATATTCATGGCCATTACAAAAATTTACAATTGACACAATACTCTTATTTATCCTACTAGTTTGGCAAAATTGAGACAAAAAAAATATGCAGAAGAAACAAGACATTGTACAAAGTAGTTAACCGATAAGGTCAGCCAGGCAGTTCAGATCAATGCTCGAATTCTAGACTTCGGATTTTATTTGTTCCTCCTAGGGAGATTCTTTCTTTGTCACCATCAGTTGCATGTCTTCAATCATGGTATGTAGTGCAACAACCTCATTCTCGAGCCTATCGACTTGCTTGCCTTTGGCCTCAATGTTTTTGGAATTTTCATATGCCACCACCCTTTGCCGATACACCAGGTCCTTTATGTCAGAGATATGGACTTTAATTTCAACAAATTCCTTTGCAAACTGCAAGCATAAAGGTGCCTTTGGAGGCATGGGGTGAGATCTTATGATGACCCAAAGCAAGACTCAAAGCCTCTTTCCCCGACACCCAACCATAGCAAGGGCATATGCTTCCCCAAGAATTTTTGTCCACCTTCTGTAAGGTTGAACAGGGTCGATTAGTAGAGATCCAATGAATTCCTTCACAAGAGATCCAACCCTAAGCCAGCTCGAGCAAACTGGAAATTTGCCGAAAAGGAGGGGCGGAAACCCTGTCCTAGTGAGAGCCTAAAATATCACGACCTTGATAAGCAACCAAATTTTCTTCACTCGATAAAAAAAACCCAAACCAATGAGGGAAAAAAATCCAAGAAGCTTGAGATGGGATAGAGAACTACTCAAATATTTATAGCCACAGTCCGGCAGAAGCCATCCCAAGCCACTAGGATCCCAATACGGCCTAATCAGAGCTTTGGGAGGAGAGAGAACAATCATTATTTCCAGACGGAAGTTCAAGCAGTTGGGTTGTCTCGTCTGGGCCAAGGGGAGTAAATATTGTATGCAGGGAGAGGATGCTTGCATTGAAACCAACTTCGAGGTCCTACAATGAAATTTGAATAAAGTAGACAACATGAGAAGTCTCCCGCTTGACTGCAGATTAAGCCCTAACGAATTCACGTGCAGGAGATAGAGAAGGTTGCGTGATAGAGGAGAGTGGAGAGGTGTCATCGCACAATTGAATGGGGAAGAACGGGGGTAAATCATGTTAACGAATGAGGTATGATGGGGAATGATGGGGTAAATCATGCTAACGAGGTATGTCATCCCATTCTTGTTATACTTTACATATGGGAGAGGGTAAGGAGGGGCAAAACATAGGGGGGTTAGGGTATCAAACATGGACTAAAGGCCCCATTGAATTCCAAAGTTCCTTCTGATAAGCGACAAGCCTTATTAGCCATTAGATATGCTTTAGTATTAAGGTTACAGAGGATGTGTCAAGCTTGCGAGGTCTCGAAGGAGGAAATGATGCTCTAAGCATGCAGAAGGGTTTGGCTTAGATGGTTGTCCTAGGAAAGGGAGAAGTTTTTGAGGTGTCTCATAATCAGATAAGAATCCCTCAAGATTATAATGCTTTTGATCTCTCTTCGTGGCTAAAAGAAACCCCATATACAAGGTGTAAACTTTTGCTTGATTGTTGGTCTTGATTCCTAGTCCCCAAACATACTTCTATCGAGATTAAAAGAATCACTCCCCTCTTACCACCCAAAAAAAATTATATACATTTCAAGATAAGAAAAAATATTTAATATATTTAATATTCATTAAATTTTATTAGTCCTATTATTATATAAAATTGGTTTAATTATTATGAAAATAAATAACATATGTATATATTTATTTCTTAAATATATTAAAATAATTTTAAATATGGATTTTTTTAATTAATTTGCAACTCATTAACGTTTATTGTGATTGATATTTTGGTATATTTCAACGTGTTCTTGCTTTAGTTAGATTTTTATAGCAAATAAACTTTATTATATACGCTTTCATGATTATGTCCAACTTTTTGTGTATATAAAATATTTATTTACATTTTATTATATCAATATTAAATTTTAAATTTAAATTTAAATCATCATCACTCTTAAAATATAATTAAACTTCAGTTCTAAAATTTATTCTGTATTTTTTAAACATTTTTAATAAGTTATGCCTAATATAAATCATACCACGATATTGGGATGTGACTATCTCTCTATGGTATCTCAGAAACTGCCATCAAAATAAATTTTGAGAATCCCTTAAATTAAACAAATTGATTTGTGCATTGTCAATACGTTATTGGCTAAACCTAAATGATCGTGAGCAACGGTATCACTAAAAAATTGCCCATTGTAAATCCCATGGACTGTACATATGACAAAGAAGATTACAGGGAATAGCATAATCTACATTGGCAATAAAGAGTTGGATGCAAGATCTGATATTGTAAGAATTTGGTCCAAATTCCCTAGGATTCACATTTTTAATTTCTCTTTTTAGGTTAATTCAAAATTTAATATAAATGGAATTGTATAAAATTTAAGATTAATTAAATTTAAATATAAAATTTAAAATAAAAAAATTTAAGACAATTTAATATTTAAGTCAAAGATATTTTATAGATGAATATATTTTAACACAATTTTATATTTAAGACGAAATATTTTAAGACAGAATATTTTAATAGAAAACTTTTTATTTAAGAAAAAATACATTCAAGGAAAAATATTGTAAGACAAAATTTTATATTTAAGACAAAAACACTTTGAGACGAAACTTTATATTTAAGACAAAAACAGTTCGTAACAAAAATATTTTAAGGCAAAACTTTATATTTAAGAAAAAAACAATTTGAGACAAAAATATGTTATGACAAAATTTTATACTTATGACAATGGAAATTAAGATTAAACTCATTTAAGACAATTAACAGTTAAGACAAAACCATATTGATTTAAGACAATATTCTCTAACACCTGCAAAATTGACCCTCACAATGTGCCTTAGGTCCACTTGCTTGCATGCTACTACTGTCTCGCGCCTATATCGAGGTTGTTATTTCTCTTACCATTCACATTATCTTATATAAAGACAATGATTTGTTTGGCTCTTTGTTGTGTGGATGTAGCAAACTCTGAAGAACACGACAACTTTTCCTTGGAAGATTTCTTAGACATCAATTATTCTTATGTCCCTTCAATCTCTACCGATATGATTAGAGACAACTTGTATGTTATTGCATTCAGGAAGTTTACAGAGAGATTCTATTAGCACTAAGTTTATACTTTCAAAAAAGGGTCTAAATGTTTTGAAAATCACATAAGAGTTTTATTACAAACAAAGTGGGCTTAAGTGTAAGACTAGGTAAAATTTTGGTGTGAAAAAGTAGCGTAAGAGTTAAAAAATCATGTTAAGAAAGTTGTTTATGTCATGCCAATATTTTTCTACCCCAGTCTTGCACTAATTAGATGCTAAAAACAAGTGTCATTATGAAATATTTTCGTAGTGCCTATAGGTCGCGCTACAAAATATTTTTATAGTGCCTACAAAATATTGGAAAAAAAAAAGCTTTATAACTATCACTTGGGTCATTTTAAACACTTTAAAAGTTTTTGATGAAATTTAACCTATGATATGACTATGCAATGCTTTGAGGCAGTTTCAAAATGTTAAAAAGGGTTTATCTCAACACTGCGCTTTGTTATGTGTTTCGCTGCGCTAGGGTTACGTTGTGTAAGGGTTTAGACCCACTGTCCACATTTTGTAGTGCCCAGTTTCTTGTTGCCACACAACTCTGTCGTTGTCCCTAACGCCACCTTCTGACTAGCCGGTCCCATGTCAAGCCCTCCTAGGGGAGGGGGATCATCCCCCTCCTTCAAATCTATTTAAACTGGCATCCATCGCTCAAATGAAAGTTCCTCAACAAGCACATGAAACGCTAAAGGAAAAGAGCATGAATTGTTGACACTTGGAGGCTAATGGAAAACGTGCTTGAAAGGTCAATGCCTCCCTAAGGCCATAAAAAAATCCCCAAGTATCACCTTCAGCAATCTAGGTAGTTCATGCAAGACCATGCCATCATTTGCAAATTCATGGGCATTTGGCCTCAAGAAGTAGACATACTCCGTTGGATCCAACTCAAATGGTAGCCGAAATCCTAATTTGACCACTGCCTCCAATCCAAGGGCTTCTTCATAGTCATATTTGACAATCTGGAGGACCACAAGCACATTCTAGACAATGGGCCTTATTTTATCAAAAGTGTTGGCCTCTTTATGTGCCATTGGGAACCCTGTTATAACCTAGAAAAGGAATAGTTCCTTGCAACTTCAATCTGGGTGCGACTATATTCTCTGTGAGAGGACTTCTGGGAAATGGAAATTCTAGAATCAATAGACAACTCAATAAATGATTTTATTCAATTCATTGAGATCACTCGGTGTTGGAGGTTCTCTTCTTATGCTCGCATTGGCGTGTACATGAATATATTCCAAGCCTTGCCGTAATCTGTAGAAATAGAGTACCAGGATGGAATCTAGTCTCAACCTCTAGACTATGAGCATGTTCCCTTCAAATGCATACTTTTCCATGAGTATGGACACCTGTTTTTGGACCTACCAAAGCCCCTCCGTCCCAAGTGCCACTAGGCCCAGCTCGAAACGCATCAAGCCCTTCTACATCGACCTCTAGTCGCCCCCCCAAAAACATCTTTGCCATATCAGTAGATATGAGCATGAAAGAAAATCCAACAACACTTGTAAAGGCACCTCCACCCCAAGCAGAAATGGAGCTTGATGTCTGTCCATAAAACCTTAAGAAAAAGCAACCATGTAAATGTAAGTCCCTGTACGTGCAACCAACAAGCAGAGAAATAAAGTAGGTCCTCACCCAAGTTCACCATGCCTTGGAGCATGATGTAAAATTAGATCAAATCAACTCTGATGAATGGGTAATGGTTGCCTATATTCACAGTTGGGCCAAGGATGGAATGGTAAAATTCTCTCAGGACCAACTGGATCAATTCCACCAAAACTACAAGGGCTAACATCAATGCTAATCTCAACCAGATCCCCCCTTAGACATCTCTTGTCATTCGGGAAGGTGATGCGTTTAGCAGAAGGGTGGAATCTGGATCGCATTCAAGGAAGAAAGGGAGGTGACCCACTAGCAAGGTGATTCAAGAAGTAGGGGCGATCTTAGTGAACTCAAGATAGGCCAATGTCCCGACAGAGTACTACGAGTGCTCTATCTCATCCCTTCCTCAATGAAGTTAATCTCTTGGAACATAAGAGGCCTCAACTCTAAGGGTAAGTTGAGGTACTTGAAAGATCAGATCCAGAAAGAGAAACTGGATATCATCATACTTTAAGAAATGAAAGTAACATGGGAAAATCTTAGAAAAATCACAAGAAAAATTTGGCCCACGGCAGAATGTATGGCATTGGATGCAAGAGGTTGTGCCAATGGGTTGGGAATCCTCTAGGATTCTAGATTTATTTCCTTCTAGAACTGGATGGCCTCCCACAATTCCCTTTCAGTTCAGTTTGAATGCATTGACTCTGCTAAAAGTATATGACTTACTATTGTTTATGGCTCGATGTTGCCAGGGCCAAAGATGGGTTTCTTAAGAAACTTGAGGTACCTGAAATATTTGTTGGGCAAAGCTAGTTGGATTATAGCTGGGATTTCAACTTGATCAGGGACCTGGGAGAAATAAGGGAGGAGTCAGAAGGTTGGACCAAATATCCTTATCTTTCCAAAAGAAAATCCAAGATCTAGGCATCAAGGATGCAAAATTTATGAATGGAACCTACACACAGAATAATCAGCGTGGAGGTAAGCACCAACTTTCTTCTCGACTGGATCATTTTCTCATTTCTGATGATATTCTTCAGCAGGATCTCTTTTTCCAAGCCTTGATCCTCCCCTAGTTTGGATTGGATTGCTGTCCTATTTGTCTGGAGATCAATTTATGAATGGCCCCTTGTAATCGTCCTTTCCTATTCGAGTCCTTTTCATTGGATAGGTCGGATTTCATGACTAAAATGGAAGCATGGTGGAAATAAATTAGATTCGGGGGTAAGAATTTAATGGAAACTTTCAACTCAAACCAAAGGAACTAAAAGGGAAAATCAAGGAATGGAATCACCTGGATTTTGGTAATATACATCAGGAAGAAATGAGGTTGGAAAACACCATGTGGTCAATCCAACAACAAATAATTCAGGAAGGGTGCTCAGAGGACCTGGGTTCCCAAGAGGGGGGGTTCTAAATGACGTTAAACAATGATGAAAGCAGGAGGAAATCCTGTGGAAGAAAAAATCTAGGGTTCAATGGCTCAAGGTGAGGGAGCACAATACAAAATTCTTTCATAGAAATATGATAAAACATAGACAGCTCAACCATATATTTTCTCTTAATGGGTCTGATGGAAGGAGACTTGTGTAGCATGATGAGATTTTACAGACCTAGTCGTAGACAGAAGTGACTCCATTTATTGCATCAAGAAATGCATCCCAAAATTAATCTCGGAGGATTAGAATTAGGCCCTCGTGCAATAGGTTTCCTATGGTGAAGTGGAGGAAGTAGTCTAAGATCTCCCCTCAAATAAGGCTTCAGGCCCGGATGGGTTCACTTTTGAGTTCTTCAAAGAAGGTTGGCACTTCCTGAGTCTGGAAATTCATGTGTTGCTAGAAGACTTATTTTTCTCTAAAAAGATATATTCGAGGCTCAATGCTACATTTTTAACACAGATCCCAAGAAAGGCATGACCCTAGATCCTAGTGGGTTCTATCCTATCGTCCTCTACAACTTGATATAGAAAATTATCTTAGGTATTCTGGTTTGGTGGATAAAGCCTCTCCTGAAAGAGATCATCAAGCCAGAGTCATCATTTTTTGTGGAGGGCTATCAGATAATGGATGGCATCCTAGTAATGCACAAAGTTGTTCACTCCTTATCCACTTCAAAATCCCTAGGCGTGTTGATTAAATTAGATCTATCAAAATCTTATGATCGCCTGAATTGAAGCTATCTTTTTTCAATCTTGAAAGCTTTTGGATTATCCTCCTCATGGATTAACTGGGTTAAGTCCATTATTGTAACCACTTTCTACTCCATTATCATGAATGGGGCTCCTTAATGCCCCTTTAGAGGATCTCGGGGTATGAGTTATGGGGACCCTATCTCCCCCTTCATTTTCATCATCATAGCAGAAGGCTTGAGGAGGCTTATAAAGGAAGTGGTGGAGTTCTGGTCCTTTCAATGTCTAAAACTCTCCTGCGAAGCACCTCCAATCACTCACCAATAATTTTTTGATGACAATGTGTTGTTTGGCAAGTGAGCCCTAAGGGAAGCCAAAAATTTTGGATCTATTCTGGAGGACTTCCAACAAGCATCTGGGACATTGTTCAATGGTGAAAAATGTGATATTTCATTTTTCAACACTCACCCTCATGTATAGATTCACCTTAATCGATCTCTTGGTTTCAAAGTTGGCCCTCTTCCAAGCACTTATCTCGGAGTCCCTTTGGTGGACAACTCCTAGAAATTCTCGTACTAGAAGGACCTATTAAGTCCTATCTATTGAAAACTCTCCAACTAGACCTTTTGAGTCTTAAATTCTCCAAGGCGGTTAGTTATTCTAAAAATTAGTCTCCATTCTATGTCGATTTATCAGCTCTCAACCCTTCCAGCTCCCCACAGTATATACAAATATCTCACAACAAAATTTTGGAATTTCCTGTGGTCTTTCCCATAGATTAGTAAAAAATGGGGCTTGGTAGCATGGGACAAATTATGAAAACCGAAGGTATATGGTGGCCTTGCACTAAAGGATCTGGAAATTTTGTCTCAAAATCTCAACGCTAAAGTCTGGTAGCAGTGGTTGCAAGGCATACAGGAGATCTGGAAGGCGTTGTGGTCCTTTAAATATGGCACAGATACTTGGTAAGACCCACTAAAATCTCATATTAACTTGCTGAGTGGATCCTCCATCTAGAATAGGGCTAAAGACAAAGGGCACTGATTCAAGGCCATGGTTTTTGGGAGATAAGAAACGAGACTAAAGCCATATTTTGGGAGGAGGCCTTGATGCAGCACCCCAGACTTAATCTAGAGGACACTTTGTGCGATATTCAAACCTTTACCACCCATCTGGGTGTGGAGAAGGCTAGATACTTTTGGAAAGACTCCAATGCATTGACAAAGTGGAGAGTTTGGAAGTCTCCTAATCATTGGCTAGTGTGGGACCCACTCGTGGATTGGGAAGCCCTCACCGTGATCCTGCATTAGAATCCTATTCTAAACAATGGCAAACCAAACAAGCTTCATTGGGAGAACCTTCCAAAAGATATGTTCTCTCTTAAAGAATTTTTTCGATTCATTCTACCTCATCTGGCCAAGTTCCTGACCCATTATGGAAATGGATATGGTACTCAAAGTTGTGGCCCAAGATTTCATTTTTTCTTTGGATTATCGGGCATGGAAATCTCCTTATGTGGGATAAAATTAGGAAAAAAAGGCTTTTGTGGCCCCTGTTGGTGTCCCTTGTGCACAAGAGAAGAGGAATTGGCTGACCACTTACTAAACTTTTGTTCCAAATCTCGTGAGATTTAGAACCGACATGATTCATTGTTCGGGGTAAGTGACTAGTTGGATAATAGTCTGAAGGAATCATTAGAATAATGGTGATGGATGCTCTTCAAGAACCCCATTATCAATAGAGCATGCTGCATCTCATAGGGATTTTTCCTCTCAAACATTTGTAAAACTAGAAATAGGGCAGTATTCCACTTAGAGAGAATCTAGACTGGCCAAGTCTAGAAAATGGTGATGAGCAACATCAAGGAAATTATTTTAATCTCTCATTAGTCGGATGAGGATTGGAAGGTGAAAAACAGGGAAAGGGAAATCTTGCTTGTGCTAGATCTTAACTTGAACTCTTCCACCTTTGGGCCTGTAGGTCCAAGTTCAATGAAAGTCTGCTCTCCCAATTCTTTCAATTTCCCACCATGGGGCTTCCTAAAATTTAACTTCGACGGAGCCTCCAAGGGAAACCTAGGTCTGACTGGCCTCAGGGGATTACTCCGAGATGACAAAGGGCAAGGGGTGAAAGTTTATGTAGCCTCAAGTAGCAACATTACCAACAACGTGGTCATGTTTTTGACGATGGAATAAGGATTACAAGTTGTAGTGGAACTGAGGGTAACTAAGTTGCAAGTCACGGGAGATTCTTAAATTGCGATCGCCATGCTACTGATATTGATAAATGGGTCCCCCTCAGACTAGGTGATTAAGAGTTGGAGGCTAGAACTTATTGGTGAAAACTAGGGTAGTGACCATCAAGACTAGGAACTCATTAGGGACTAGCCCCTGCCCCTGCAAGATGAAACTCTTGAGGATATTAGTAGGATTGTGGCCTTGAAAGAGGCCTCCCATATGGGGGTGACAAGTGGAGAAGATGGCGTTCCTGAGGGAATGCATGGGAGTGCATGTTAGGCACGTGGCCTCAGGTGGGCAGGTTGGCCTCTTTGCCCTCCAATAACACCTTGAGTAAGGGAGAGAGTAAATTCCAGCATGCAATGTTTCATGTTGCCTTGGCTCTCTAGGGTGGTGGCAAGCATCTGAACGTTATGGAGGGTGGTGGGGGTGTTTGTTGGGAATTTTGAATATGTGTGATTATTGATGTATGTGGTATTTACATTGTGGGAAGAAGAAAGAGTTGCAGAGGTTTCCCTATCCAGGTAAGGGGACGACATCACCATCAATGTTTCCTCCCATGATTTCGAGTTTGTGTCACTATTAATTTTTGAATTGGGCTTTGTTAGTATGAGTGTGCAAGGAAAGAAGGGTATGTTTGTATGTTTGGGTTGGTATTATGTTGTTTATGTTTCATCTTGCACGGTTTCAGTCCAGGTCGGGTAGGAACTAGTTCTTTTTGGAACGGATGAACAGTAGTGGTCCTCTTCAGTCTATTTATAGGCTTCAATGTTGCTGGGTGGAGCCATTGGAGTGGAAATCTAGGGCTCTAGTTAGTGGGATTGTGAGTGGATGCTTCACAGGAAGTGAATATTTCTATCTTGTGGTGGGTGGCTTTTTGTGTAGTGCATGTTCTCGGTATCGTGGGGTGTGAAGGTTTAGCCGGGGCTGGCAGTGTCTCCTTATATGTAGGAATTTCGAGCAGTATTAGGCAGGTGGTCCTTTGTTCGTTCCAATGGTGTTAGGAAGCCAACCATGCACCTTGTTCCTTGCTTGGGGTGTTCCTTCGCCTAGGTGCAGCCTAACTTGGGCAGTTATGGAATGGACACATTCAGGTCTAGGCTCGACATGGTGAGTGGCAGCGGTGGCCTAGTTCAGGGTGGTCGGAGCAGTGGTGGGTCAAGTCTTGCAACATCAGGGGGCAGAGGAGGTGGGTCGTCATGGTGCTCTGGGCACATAGGGTTTGATACTCGGGGTTGTAGGCACAGGGACTCGGCATTGGGTCGGGGTGGTCACACTTCAGCTATCCAACATCGAGGGGGATCGGCTCATTATGGTGTTTCTGGGTGTTGTTTACTGACGAGTTATTGTGGTCGTGGTCAGTGACAAGTTTGTTATGTTGAGCGATGTCAGGACTTTATTTAGTCAATTTTGGAGTGCCTCGGGACTTCGGAGAGAGTTTGACAAGATGAGCATAATTAATTGATAACAACTTTGAACAAAATGCATTACTTCCAGTGGCATGTCTGGGAGTGGATAGTGGTGGTCTAGGGAGGCCAAAATTTGTTACTAGAGAAGGCTGAGAAGTTGGAGGCTTGGATGGCCCATTTCGAAGAGAATGTCCAATGTTCCTTTTGTCCTCCATCACCTCCTAGAATAACCTAGGATAACCCAGCCTCCATCACTTCTGATGAGTAGCATGGATATAAGTATTTTATCTATTATTTCTATTTATTGGTGCCTATGTCCTCTTAAGTTGTGGACTGTGTCTCTTTATGTTTTTATGTTTCATTGTCATCTGCTTTCAGTGGTAGTCAACAAACCTGGTCAGGCTAAGACTACCTATGTTTTTCTTCTGATGTACCTCTTTTTGGAAACATGAATAAAATATTGACTTACAAAAAAAATGTTAAAAAGGGTTTGGAGAGGATGGTTAAAACCAACATTGTGCACAAATAAACTATTTCCATCAAACCTAGGTGAATCGCTGGCAACATATAGTGAAATTACTTGCAATTTTTTATAGCGCGTGGTAGGGTGCTCAATTTTCCTTAGTTAATAAATGGGAAATTCAGGTCATGTGAGACGATTTGAAATAGATGGATTATGGTTCGAGGTCTGTGATGAAGTTTCACATTTATTCAGAAATACAAGATGGGAGTCATTTTTCTAGCAGTTTCACGGTTACGATTTGATTTGGTGTTATGGTTTTATTCACTTTTTTATGGAAACAAAGCTCAAATAAGAGGAATGGAGTTTTCATTCACTAAAGATTCAATAGCAGAAGCCATGAGGTTGCCTACCGAGGGTGAGAAGTGGTGTAAGAAATGAATGATGTAGAATGTGGATCTCAAATTCTTCCTAAAAGGAGAACACCAGAACCCTAATTGGAGCATGGGAATCCCTCAGAAGGTGTTGAAGCCTAAATGATATAATGTTTTAAATATTGTGCAACTCTTTTTTATGTGAAGTATGGTATTCCAAAATCTACCTTTACCACATGAGGTTTTTATGTCATTTAGCTAGTTTTGGAAATATGATCTTACCTTATTTCTTACATCAAAGTTTGCTTAAAATGTCCATTAAGGCCATAACCAAAAAAAAATGTTACCTCATGATATATGTCACCATGGCATGATTAAGATATTGTATATACATGAGTTAGATAAGCAAATACAAACCCTGGGGTAGAGGACATGGAGAATCTCTGCACCCAAAAGACTAAGAAAGGGTAAGGCTAAAACTCATATTGAAGCTCTAGCCCTCAAAACAGACGTTGAATGCATTCATGTGCCTGCTGAGAAAAATCTTGTAAAAGAAATAAATATTAAGGTCTATGAAAAGAGAACAAGAAGACAATAGACACAAATTTTAGAAAAAGAGGAAGTAAATTATCAAGCAAAAAAGGGTGAGAAAGGAAAGGAGAGTATGGAAATAGGGGATGAAGACATAGAAAAGGAGCCGAGGGTTTACCATAGGAAACCCCATATTCCTCTTAAAAATAAAGTAAGACTGAACTTTAAGGAAAAAAGTAATCCTAATCTAAAGGAACCAATGATAATTGATGAATAAGAGAATGTGAAGTCTTCAAAGGGCGAGAAAAAGGCTACAAAACAACGAAAAATAGAGTATGCAGGTAGGAAGGGGAAAGGAGCTCTAAAAACTAACAGAACTATATAGAAGGGTAATAGAAGGATGAAAAGAAGACAGGACAAGTTAAAACTCATTGCTCATGATGTAGAAGTTATGGAAGAATGATCAAGTTACGTCATTGACAAGGCAATATCTGAAACCCTAATTTTGTTCAAAAAGCCATAATTTTACCTTAGCGTTTTGGCATGCTCCATTTTATCTTTTTGATAGTTAGTTTATTTTTGGTATGTTATGTCAATATGTCATAACAGTTTTGTAGCTAAAGGAGATCATAAAATACGAATCAACACAAGAAAGAAGGGCCTTAAAGAGTGTAAATAGTTGCACAGTTTTAATAGATTTCACAGTTTCATGTATTAGTTTTGCTACGAAGGAGGAATGCAAGTTACATTTATAGATACAAAGCCTACAAGGGTGTGAACAGTTTCAGTCCTACACTTTGGCTATGACTCATCCTTTTCCCCAAAAAATAGCAGAGGATGCATACAATATTTCTAAAATTCTTTGACTAATGTTTAATTGAAAAATAGAGATCCGAATTTTTAGAAGGATAGGTTTTTAATTATGTTTTGTAAATTAAAATCTCAAATATTGTAAATATTTTACAGTTATGCTACCAGAATTTGTGGATCTTAACTTTCCATTTTTAGTTTTTGGATTTCAGTAGTGCATTCTTAGTTTGCAGTTTCAATATGGACTTCAGTGTGGTACAATTTACAGTTGATAGGGTTATTGGCTGGGAGCCACCCAATGGATCAGGCACATGGTCGGTGTGTTCTTTACTACCTCTTGGGGAGATAGTACCCTGATTGGAGGCAGTTGCTAGCACTAAGTTTATACTTTCAAAAAAGGTTCGAATTTTTTTGAAAATCAATTAAGAGTTTTATTACAAGCAAAGTGGGCTTAAGTGTAGAAGTAGGTAAAATTTTGGTGTGAAAAGGTGGCATAAGAGTTAAAAATCATGTTAAGAAAGTTTTTTATGCCATACCAATATTTTTTTACCTAAGTATTGCATCAGTCAAATGCCAAAAATAGATGGCTCTACGAATCTTTCAAACTTTTCCCTTCCAAGTGCTTTGGTCAAGATGTCTAAAATCTTCTGATTTCTGGAACAATACCAAAGGTGGATTGTTTTGGCCTCAACATGATGTCGAATCAGATGGTGTTTTGTATCAATTTTCTCTGTTTAATCATAGAAATTTGGGTTCTTGGTCAAATTTATTACATAAGTGTTGTCAATCAAAAGATGATTTGAGGTGTTGTCATTTAGGAAAGCAATTTTTACATCCATTTGATGGAATTTCCAACCATTCTGAGCTACCAAGGCAAAGAGTGTCCATATGGTAGCTTATTTTTCTATGGGGGAAAATGTCTCCTCATAATTGGCCCCTTCTTTCTATGAACAACCTTTTTCCACAAGCCTAGCTTTATGCTTGTCAAGAGAACCAGTTGATTTATACTTGTTCTTGAAGACCCACTTGCAGGCTATTGGTTTGGTTCCCAATGGGGGATCAACCAGCTTCTAGGTGCCATTCTTTATCAAACCATCATATTATTTCTACATCACTTATTTCCATTCATCATGAGAAGTGACTTCTTTGAAGGAAGTTGGTTCAAAATCTGTAGACACACTTAGTTCAGAATCATAATAAACATCCATATCAATAGGTGAATTAGGATCGTATACATCACGTCCATTATGTCTGGTTGAGATTCTTGTTCTTGTCTTGAATAATATGATTTGTTACTACTTTTCCAACAAATAATGGTTATGGTCATGGATGTCATAGCGTGGTATGGGAGATAACATTTAAAAGGTAAATCCTTTTTGGTGTTGTTACATGCGATTTTGAAGACATGCTCCCATCTATGTGTGATCATTGAAAATGTTTTATTAATATTTTATTTTTATATTTTTTTCTCTCTTATCCAAGTGGATATTAGTGGCCACCCAGCTATTCCACTTGGAGCTCCAGTCAATTTCATTTGTTTCCTTGTTTATTTCATCATTTACTATTTTTAGTAGTTTTTTGAGTCCTAAAATTTCGAAGCAGTCTGGACCCCCTAAACGTTGTCTTTTCGAGGTACACAATAGGAAAATCACACTGCAAATCAATGAGTACTTGGAGAGACCTTTCCAACAAGGTATCGTACATGCCAAATGAAGATAATATGACCAAGCTATGACCCCAAGAGGTTGGCTGCCCAACTAACCCTAACGAGGCCCACAAACTCTTGGTGTTCCATTTGCTGGGGTTAGGGCCTTGGGTTTTTAGGGTTTTCCCTTGTTGTTCAATAATAAATAGGCCCTTGAGCTTCATTGTAACATAGTTTAGAGGCATGTGGCAACCACATCTCTTCTCAAAGATAGGCTACCATAGCCCAAGCTAGTTTATTTTCATTATGTTTGTAAGCATATTTTAGGATATTAATGAAATGAAGTGTTATTTCTGTTCCATATCCAAATTTGTGGTTATATCTGTAATTTTTTTCATTCCTATTAAGTTTAGATCAATGGTATCAGAGTGGTCTGCACTTTCTCTATTTTTCCTTTCATGTCCCAAATGAGGTCAAGGTATAAGGAGTTAGGGCTTGATTTGGTTGAACCTATGCAAGACTAGCCTCGCAAACCCCGAGGGCCCCCTAAGGCGGAAGAAAAGAAATATGAGGGGGCAGGAGATCCTATCAAAATATTGATCGAGGAAGCCCTCAAGTGAAAAAGGAATGTGATGATGGATAACTTTGCTGAGATCCTTCGACAACTACCTACAGGCGACACATCTTCATCCAACATCCACTCTGGAGGCGCCAATCCTTTTAAGGTATAAGTTAACTTTGACATTCCCATATTTGAGGGCCAAATAGATGCAAACATCGTAGATAAATGGTTGAATCTATTGGAAGGAAATTTTTCAGTTCATGACTTTTCCAATTGAGAAAATATTACTTTTGCACTTCTCAAAGCTACCTCACATGTCAAGGAATTTTGGGAAACCTACTGTGAACAAAAGGATGAGAGGGAATCCTCATTGTTTTTATCTGCACCCATTTTAGATTCTTTCCGAGACACTATCAAGGAACAATATTACCCTATCGGGAGCTATGAAGATAAATACATAAAGTGGAACACACTATGGAAGGGAGGGGACTAAGATGTGCCAGAGTTCACAAATGTTTTCCACACCCTCCACACAGAATTGGGTATTAAGGATTCTGAGTGGCATTTGGTACTCAAGTACCGCGAGTGCCTGCACAAGTACATCCAAGACGATATGGATTTCCTAGACATCTCCTCGCTTGGCATGACATACCAATACACTGTCAAGAATGAGAAAAAGTTTAAATTAAAGAAGTGAGACTTTGGATCTGCGAATCCGAAGCAAGGAAAAGGTGCCCCTAAACCACAAAGAAAAGGCCAAATCTAAGGCAGGGCATCCTAGGACAACTTCTAAAATCTACAATAAAGAACAACACCCCAAAGACAAAGAAGGACAAGGGGAAATGGGTGAGTTCCATAGGGGATCCACTCAAAACACAAGTGAGTGTTAGGCCAAGTAGTCATTGGTGGTCGAGCTAAAGGTTTTGAATCATATGCATGTTCCAAATCTGAGTCAGAACCCGACAAGGGTAATGATGAAGGGAAGTATATCATTGTCGCGGAGCCCAATGCCACCATGGCGACAAGCAAGATCTAGAAGAATGAGCCCCAAGATCCACAGGAGGGGGAACGCCTCTTCCACTCACGACTGTGGGTGAAGGTTTCTTCGCTATAGTTCATTGTCGACAATGAGAGCCAAAAGTACCTCATTTCAATAGAGATTGTGAAGTGGTAGCCTACTGATGACAACACATTCGCATATGTACACCATCAGGTGGCTTCATCAAGGATGAGATATCCTTATTAACTAGTAGTGACGCCTTCCCTATAGCATCAATCCCTTCATGGATAAGGTACTGTGTGATGTTTCTCCTCTTGAAGTTTGTGATCTATTATTAGGAAAACCATACTTGTGTAAGCAACATGTTGTATATGAGTCTAGATCTTGCTCTATGATTATAATAGAGGTAGACCGACCTACCTCCATATCTTTGATCATTGCAAAGATATGTAGTAAGATCATTTCCCAGCCCTGAAAATTTGTTTTCCTTATGATTCACCCTCAGGGGAAGAATAAGATTGTGGCCACGGCTTCTAGAGAAGGTTCCTCCACACAACTACAACAAATGTACAAGATTGTGGAGGAGTATAGGGACATTTTAGCCTCAACTACAGGGGTACTTGTTCATTTTTAGGTCAAGCACTCCATCGATATGACCCCAAGCACGCCACTACCAATGGATCGATCTATCGATGCTCTATTTTGGAGAACGATGAGATCGAGAGGCAGATTCAGGAGATGTTGCAGAAAGGGCACATTAGGACAAGCTGATCACCCTGTGGGAGCTCTATTATATTGGTATAGAAGAAGGATGGGACCTGAAGACTCTATATTGGCTATCAAATGCTGAACAAGATCATTGTTCGAAATAGGTACCCAATTCCATACATTGATGACCTTGTGGATTAGCTCAACGGGGAAAAATATTTTAGCAAGATTGACTTGAAGTCTAGTTATCATCAGGTGCCTATTAGACCCTTCGATGTGTAGAAGACTACCTTTTGGGTTGACGAATGGTTAACATGCCTTTTGAATGGCCTTTTTGAATGGTTAGTCATGCCTTTCGGGTTGACGAATGGCCCCGCATCCTTCATGATATTGATGGGAGACATCTTGTAGCCCTTCACCAATTCATTCATGGTGGTGTATTTAGATGAAATCTTGATCTTCATCCAGAGTTGGGAAGAGTACCTCCACCATATTTGATAGATCCTTCAAACCCTGTGACAACAACAGTTGTGTGCCAATTTGGAGAAATGCACTTTTGGCATGACCCAGGTTCAATACCTAGGGTACATCATTGAAGAGAAAGGTTTGCATGTAGACCCAACCAAGATACAAGTCATTCGAGATTGGCCAGTCCCAACAACTCTAGCAGAGCTCCACATTTTTTTGGGTCTTGCAAATTTCTACCGCAGGTTCATGCTGGGGTTCTCTCATATCACTTGACCTTTAAGTCAAGTCACCAAGGGAAGAATGAAAGAAAAGTATTTTTGGTCTGAAATGACACATAAGGAATTTTTCAAGTTGAAGAATCGCCTCTACTCTACACCAGTGCTCACATTACCAGACCCATAATAACCATTTGAGATTGAGACAGATTCCTCTGACTATGCTATTGGTGCATTTCTTACTTAGTAAAGGAATCCAGTGGCTTACCACAGTGAGATACTTTTAGACATAGTCCAAAGTATACCATTGATGATAAAGAAATGTAATCCATTGTGTAGACCTACCATCAATGGAAGCATTATATTTTGGGGAAGGAAACAATCATCCACATAGACCACTCACCCCTACAATTCATACAGACACAAAGGAAGTTGGAGAATGGTTGCCATCATAAATGGTCCACATACCTGCAACAATTCCATTCGAACAATAAGTACAAGAATGGAAGCACCAATAATGTTGTAGGTTGCCTCAGCCGTCCACCAATCATGGCGCTGATCATTATGCCCAACTCCTGTGGGCATGAGACTTTGGGGTGGTTTCATCTTTACAGGAGTGATCTAGAATTTGACAGCACATACTAGACACTCCTAGAAGGTAAGCAAGTTCTAAATTTTCACCTTCAAGATGCACTATTATGCCACCTATGACACATCTATGTTCCTTAAAGAAGTCATGCCAAGATGATTTAGGAGGCACACTACAGTAGGGTTGATGGACATTTCAGGGTAGAGAAACAATGGAAGTACTGCATAAGTATTTTTATTGGTCGAACCGTCATCAAGATGTTGGGAGGTACATTAAATCTTGCATTGCTTGCATCGTTTCCAAACCAACCATCAAGAATAAAGGCATTTATACTCCTCTTCCTACTCCTAGTCGACCTTGGGAATCCATCTCCATGGATTACATGTCATCCCTTCCTTCTTTTAAGCATGACAATGACTACATTTTTGTGGTCGATGACAGATTCTCTAAGATGGCCATTACGGTGCCCTGCAAGAAGAGTATCAGAGTAGAGGCCACTGCAAAACTCTTCTTTAAGCGAGTGTGGGTGCACTTTGGGATCCCATAGTTCATTGTCTCAGATCGGGACAATGGATTCCTGAGTTCATTTTGGTTAAGTCTATAGTCGATGCTAGATACCAAACTTACTAAGTCCATGGCTTTCCATTCTTAAAATGATGGCCAAATAGAGGTTGTCAATAGGATGATCGTACACATTATGCAAATGTATAACTTGAAGCATCCATGCACATGGGATGAAATCATCACCTATGTCTAGCATAGTTATAGCAAAGCTCTCCACAACTCAACAGGACACATCCCCTTTCAGATAGGGCTGGGATTTCAACCATTATGTCTTATCGATGTGGCCATACCATTTCCAACTACTTAAGTAGATTCAACTCACGTCCAGTCTATAGCCGACAGGGCTAGCAGCTTCATTGAGCACATTCAACACATCCGCTAGCAATTTCATGATATATTGGACAAATCTAATGCTACGTACAAGCTGCGCCATGATCAACATCGGGTTCCACACAAGTTCCAGGTGGGTGACAAAGTTTGGCTACATTTGCAGAAGGAGCACCTCGCTGGACCCACTACAAGCTTCAAACACTCTAATATGGGCCATACACCATCACCAAGGTTGTGGGGGACAATGCCTTTGAGCTTAACATTCCATCATTCCTTGGTATGCACGTAGTGTTCATTGTAGATCACATTTGACCATACTTTCCATCATTGCTAGACACATCCGACATTTAAGAAAAACTCACAGCAATAGAGCTGAACTAAGACTACATGAAACAGGCCACAACTGATTAGATCATGGATACATAGGTCAATAACACTCACCAACAGAGGATCCAACTATATCGAGTTGTCAAAGCAATTCCACTCCTTAACCAGGGAAGGTGGTTCACAAGGGACCAGGTTCAACATAAATTTCCTCACCTTATGGGGGCTCTACATGCAATGGGGACCATTTCTTCCTAAGGAGGGAGGACTCATCTAGGAAAATATTGGTGGCCACCCACCTATTCCACCTAGACCACTAGTCAAATTCATTTGTTTCCTTGTTTATTTCAGCATTTACTATTTTTAGCAGTTTTTCGAGTCCTGAACTTTCAGAACAGTTTTGACCACCTAAATGACGTGTTTTAGGTCCACATTAGGCTCATATAATTTGGAAAGGGCCTATCAAAAATATTGTAGTACTAACAAAGACCTTTCCAACAAGGTATTGTATCCACCAAACATAGATAATATGACCAAGTTATGACCCCAGGGAGTTGGCTACCCAACTAACCCCAACAGGACCCACAAAATCTTGGTATTCCATCTCCTAGGGTTATGGTTTTGGTTGTTTAGGGTTTTGATTTTTCATTCAATAATAAATAGGCCCTTGAGCCTCATTGTAACATGGTTCAAAGACATGTAGCTGCCACATCTCTTCTCAAAGATAAGCTACTGTCGCCCAAGATAGTTTATTTCCATTATGTTTGTAAGCATATTTCAGCATTATGATATTAATGAAATGAAGTATTATTTTTGTTTCATCTATGTATTTGTGGTTATATATGTAATTTGTCATGTTCTTGTTTAAGTTTAGATCACTCCTTGACCATAGAGCACTTTTCGTTGTGATGAAATGGCGCATTTTGATTGAGTGAAATATTGCAGTTTGTAGTCTAATGCCGCCATTTCTTCCTATTGTAGTTTGGAGGAGGTTCATGATCCCACCATTTGTTCCTATTGAAGTCTTTTCATCTAGATTAAAGGAGCTAAGGGGGTTGAGTTGTACGTGAAGCCAAGGTGGATGTTGGGACTACAACTTGCACGAGGTTCCTGATCCTCCCTATTCTTCCTATTTAAATTGAAGCCTTTTTATCCCAGTTGAAGGAGCTAAGGGGGTTGAGTCGCAGGAGTAGTCAGGGAGGATTCAGGGACTACAACTTGCTCGAGGTTCTTGATCATGTCAATTCTTCCTATTGAAAATGAATCTTTTTCATAGTGGTTGAAGGAGTGGAGAGAGGTTGAATCCTATGTGCAACCAAGGAGGATGAAAGGAATGAGCTTAAAGGGACAAGATAATTACTGTGGTTAACTAGTTTTTCCTTTTTTTCAGTTCATAAGAGGGTTATAATACTTTGTTCAGTGGCATATTTTCATTCCATCAACGGGTGTGTGGTTGGGGCATTTCCCATTCCACATTTTCCTCGAGTATCATTAGGCCACTATACGAACATGGTATATGGGATGAATATGGAGCCAAAACTGAGGAGTTTCTAGCTCACTGGTCATATAAAAAACCCTCATTTTAATGACCTACTAGTTATTTCCATAAGAAATCTATTATTATGTCTGTAAATCAATTACAATAAGTATATCTCAATATCTTTTAACCTAAATCATATGTCTAGATACTCTTTTTGATAGCCCTAAAAGGTGTTATTTCAGATAATAAAGCTTGTATAATGACCAGGGTTGACCAAAAGGGGGTAATGGGATTTTAATTAATGTGAAGTGTAATATATCAAGGGGGTGCACTAGGAATATATAAGCTATGTCTATGAAGTGATGGGAAGAAACATATACCAAAACGATATATATTCGTGTACTCTAACACAAATACAAGAAATTGAGGAATTCATGCACTCTTATAAATTATTATAAAGTATCCCAATAGTTGTTGAAAAATATCATTTGAAGAGCCCTCTAACTGCACTGACCTTCATCACTTAGTGTCTGTAAATTTGTATTGTGGTAGACTTTGTGAAGACACTTGATCATTTACCTTCTAAATTCTCAGTGGTTTCTTTAGAGTCTATTATGGTTGAGGAAATCCTATATACATGTGTAAATGAAAGGATTTCTTAATTAGAGACCCATTTCAACATTTCGTTTTAAGTTTGTCATTATTATTGCCTTACTAATTCTTAAATTTGAAGATTCTCAGTGTCTGACTATATCATCCTTTTTCTCTTACTCGAGATAATTATTTACAACCAAAACTAAAAGGAGGTGAGGGCATTGCAAAAGTTCTTCCCTGTATTCTTGAATTTTATTTTTTAATCCAAAATAGTCCAAAGTCTTTAAAACCTATGGGCTAAAAAAATTACAAATGCATAGTATTATTGTGACAAATTATTGGAACCTCACTTCAACATTTGATTTACTGAGTTATTTAGGCTTGTTTGTTGAATGGTCCTACAGTTGATATCATGAAACAAGAAACCACAATTATCTTGTTTAATGAAAACAATTATATGGTTAATACAAAGATTTTTATGTTTAGGGGTTCAATGATACTTGTTGTTAATAAGTGGTGAAGAATTGAGGCAACTAATATTGGAGATTCGATTGCGAAGAAAGACAATAATTATTTGAAATTGTTATTGTGCATTTTCTTAAGAGAATAATTGGGTGGATTGGCATTGAATTGCAAGTAATTTGAAAACACATTTCTTAGTCCAAATATTGAGATGAAAACCTCAGAATTAAAATTTTAGCTTTGAATATGCTTTGTATTCACAACTCCTACAATTATTTATTTGATTGGAATATGTTTTGATGGATAGTATTTGTTTATTGAATCATACATTTAGGTCTATCAATGATATTAGTTTTTTCACAGAGAGGTGAGGTGTTTCTACTTCTAAATTTAGTGATATAGATTATTATTATTATTTTGAGGATGCTACATCATTATTGACCCATTAACAACCTTATTGCATTGTAAAAAAAGGATAAATGTAAATACAAAATTGAGTGTCTCATCAATGATCACTTTATTGATATGATGATCTAGATTAGGTCTAAATACATATCCATAAATGAGGCCACATCCTCATCCTCATCATTTTGGCTTTTGCAGGATATTGTTTTTTCATCAATGGAGGTTTGAATACAAGAGATATATTTTTGTATTGGGTACTATTTGGGCATCACAGGGATTACATTTAATAATTCTAGATGTGTTTAACAATCCTATTTGGACATTCTCGGGGAATGCATTGAGAGCCAAACACTAGTCTTTTTGGATACATAGAAGCATCTGATAGAATATCATACCTTCTTGGGTATTGTGGGGAATGCATTAATAGATCCTTTCTAGTTTGTGAATGTTTTGGTTGGAGGGTTGGCATTAACGATTCTAGTCTCATCCCATCCTACCAAAACAGGCATCCATTCTACTACTTCTCCCTGCTTTTGCGAGATTAGGCTTCCCAATATTCCCCCTCAGAATGTAGTGGTCGCCCTAATTTTCCCAAGGTCATCTGACCCAGATGTCCATAATACCTCAGCCACCTTCCATCTTGAGCAAATTGAGTTGAAGAAGTTGTCTTCTTCTTGTTTTGGATCCTCGAAACCATGCTTGGAGATTGTAGTTATGAAGGAAGGTAGGGGTCAACCTATGGTGTGTCTCTTGAGAAGCTTTTGAGGAAATTTAAAGTGCCTTTGGACCTTGAGGGAACTCATGAGAAATCCATTGTTTTCCACAGTGGATAGGTCTCAATTGAAAAATATAAGATAGATAGTGAGTAACCATACCTTAGATATGTGTTCTAATTTGATGGGGACATCACATCAACTACTCAAATTTTTCATATTTAAGGGAATATCAGACGACCAATTTTCAGCTGCAAGTTTAGTTCTCACATAAGCTTAGTATTCAATGTCTCTTCTTATTTCTGGATGTTTTTTCATAATCATTGACATTTCCATGCATGAACACACATTCAAACACAAAGGAAGAGTTGAATATAAATATTGTAGACATATAAGATCATTACCTTTGGGTTATAGACAAATCAGTGGAATTTTTTTAATAACATCAAATAGTTTAGGTCACTAGGTGAATTGGTTATAAATTACGACAATGTTTTGAATAGTTGTTAACTTATTAACCCAAATGATAGATCTGCTTTAGTAAACTTCAACCAATAGAGATAGAGAGGTGGGTTTAATGGATTGGGATTTTATAGTTCATACAAACACCATTGGATCCTTTTGGGATAGTGATAGAGTGTCTCAAGTCCTCAAGGCTACAATGAAAAAAATTGCAAGAAATTAAACTTTGATTTGGCTGGCGTGGTCTTCTCAAGCCATGTTCTTGCACTAGCCAAGCCATGTTCTTACATCCCCCAACCCATGTGAAGAACATGGATATCTAATAAACATGGAGTTATGTTTTAACCTTGAACTACATCTTCCCAAAATAAAAAAAGGCATCTAGTTTCTAAGATAAATCCTAATATTACATTCATTCAAAGTGTATGAGCTAAAGGGCAATCTTGTGTGGTGTTAAGAAAATCAGTGTTAGAAGTTTGGTCATTTTTTACCTTGCTAGGTTGTGTTTGTGAGATCTCCTAAGGTGTATAGGGTGGTTTTGAAGGGAATTACAAGAAAAAGAGATATTAGGTGGAAATTTCTATTAATATTCTCAATCAGTTTTGGCAAGGAATGGCTTGATTATGCTAGAAGTGAAATGCCTGATTAGGTTTTATTATTCAGTTTAATGTAACATGATAGTAGCAACAAGAAACATTGGTTGTGCCCATTCATAAATTTTCAAGACGGAGAATGAGATAGGAGGGAATTCAAAGGATCGTTAGTAATGATTCACAATCTATCTACTTCTCCTGTAAAAACTTCATCCATGTTCACACTCCTTGTTCCTTCACCTAGCTCTGATCATGTAAGCCACTAAAATCCTATTGCCTAGTTCATTCTCAAACCCGACCATACTGGGGTGAAGACAGTTGGAGACCATGGGGTCATCTGAAAGTTTGGGGAGAACGATATAACAAGGGAGTGGTGGGGGATTAGGGTGTAAATTTTAGCTTATAGTAGATGGTGGTGGATTGGCTCGAATGGGTAGCGGACTTATGCTAGAAAAATCAATTATTAATGCTCAGAAGGGTGGCAAGTTTATTATAGATAGTGGTCATGGCAAGTCAGACACACCTATGACAACCTTAATCGTCATATTGGAGCCTTCCAACAGAAATGGTAGTGAGAACAAAGCCTCTTGTTGCCCTCTAGAAGGAAAATGTCAAGATAAAAGGAGGTAAGGAAATACAAAATAGAACCCCAATGGGCGTATATTCTTCCTTTCCATCACCTTCAAATTGAATGTAAATAAACTACTTGATGGTTATTTCAAACAAAACCATTGTCCCTAAATCTGGCAACCTCAAGGTGCAACAACCTGATTTATCTGATCAAAAAGCTCTTGTCACCATCATGAACAAGCTGAAGCCTCCAAAACTAGGCTAGAGACCCCCATCTTCCCTCACAAGGTGGAGAATAATACCAAGGGGGGATTCTCTGGATCATTTTCTTTTGCTAAGAATGGGAGAGTGGGGATTGTAGCTCAAGAAGCTCTAGGTGATATCACAAATGGGGTGTAATTGTTTAAGGCTTCAGAAATTTCACCTAAATAGAGGAAGGATCAGGGAAATATTATGAAAATGGTTCCTAATATGAGAAATGAACTTAAGGAGGAGAAAAATCAAAATGCTTATGCGTGGGCTAGTGAGGGAATCAAGAGGGTTTAGTTTAGCAGTAAAGACATGAAGGAAATGAAGGAAATAATTGTAGAAGAAGGTATGTGCATTTTTGAAGGCCATCTCTATTTTGTTGCTGGTATCTGTATGTGTTTTAGGGTTTTATGCTTTGCAGGTGTTTTATCTTGGGCAAATTTTCCCTCTCCACTTATGGGAAGACTCATATCTCAAATCTGTAATGGGTCCAAGTTTTGTGAGAGAATTTTTTCTTTTACTCCATTCAAATATCTCCATGACGAATAGACACTCACATTATCACCTTCCCTTGGTAGGTCCTAACAAATTTGAAATCATCACATTCTTTTTTCTTACAATTAAATTCACTAAGACTGCATTGACTACTAGAATACCCATTTATTGTCCCATCCCTGTCCTAGTCCCCATTCCCATGTTAACACTACAATACTACATGAAAAATAAAGTGAAGCAGGCTAACATTTATTATCCCCAAAATACACTATCCCTATTTCTTATTTCATTTTCATTTCCCTTTCGAGTTCCAATTTTTTATAACATAGATAGCTGCAAATGACCTGTTGGATAGTTCTTGGTATTTTGTCCATGGTGGGCTCCAGTGTTGTAGCAATAATGTTGCAACTCCTGGGACTCCCTTATTTACTTTTATCAACCCAGTAGTTCATAGCAAACTTGGAAGCGGTGGTGCTATATGCACAAGTACTAGCTCTTGCCGCAGGCTGTCACTTGATCAGCTGGCACAAGTCCGCTAGGAGCTTAAGACAACTTCTATGAGCTCTTAGAAGAAGATTTTAACTGTGATGGATGAAAGCTAACTCAACAGAGGCTAATCTACTTGCAGAAAGAAGTAGAAAGCTGAAAGGAAATGCAAACCCTAGCAAACCCTAGTTTTACCAACTAACCCTACTAGTGCAAGAAAAGGGATGAAAGCTGCAGAAATGGATACCATTGACTCTTGGAAAGATAAAGTGCATGTGACTAAGCTACTTTTGAAGTGAAATCTGAAAAGGAACATCTTTTTGTATTTTTGAGTAATCTTGTAGAATTATTATGCATGTGCTTTAACTGTTTTTTACTGTGCAGAGGTTGATTGGCAAAAGGAAATGGGGTAGGCACTTGCATGAGGTTGGGAAGGCAAGAAGAGGGTCTAAGGGGTCCCTAGCACCCTTCCAGAGAGTTTCACAGTGATCAGATCTCGAAAAACGTCTCTCGTGATCTTTTACACGAAGTCTGCAGGGGTTCTACAGGATGTTCTATTGGATGTCCTGAAAGAGGATTTTGGAGGGTTGATGGAGGAAAAACAGTGGAAAAGTGGAAATGGAGTTTGGATGAGGATGTGAAGGGGTCTAATAATAGGTGAATGAAGTTTGGGAGTGATTAAGGTGGTTGGATTTGTTCAAGGATGGCGAGAGCAATGTTGCACAAAAATGTAGAAATTAGGGCAAGGTGAGAAAATGTGGCGAATGAAGGGAAGGAATTTGAGTTAGGGGGTTGCAGCAGGTTTTCTAATGTAGGAAGGGTAGGCAAGGAGGTATCACAGGTGTTCTTCACACTATTTTCCAAAACTGATCAACAAAGGCTAGGAAAATCCAAGATCTAGCTATTTCACCCTACTTTGACCTAAAAACCAAAAACATGATGAACATTAGTTTATTGGCAGAAAATTATGCAACATAACTATGGAAACTAGCAAGAACAGATTCTAAACATGCAAATACAACTGGTATCAACTTTCCTAACTAAAAATCTAACACTAGCAATTGCATGAAGAGGCAAAAACAATGTTTTTTTGGCAGCAAGTATGCCTTGGTCTCAGCGCATGGTCCCAAGGAGGGAGAGATGAGATCAAGGATTGCTTGATGGCCTTTTTACAGATCTTCTCTGTTACCAAACTGTCAAATGAACCTAAAGCATGAAAAGCTATTTTAATCATAAAAAACAACCTAAGTAACAAAGAAAGATTTTAACTTAAATAACATAAATTATTCTATGAATGCAGCAAAAAGCATATAGAAGTACACCAAGGAGGTACGGGCACTTGGGTTGGGTCCAACCCCAAGGGCTACAACCTCTTAAGAGAAGCTCAGAGTTGATGCAAAGTGAAACTGATCTCCATTACTCAAAAAATAACCATGTGACAAAAATGTTTACAGCAAAAGCTCGAAAATGAGCTGAAAGGCAGAGCAGCATTAAAGTGCAAAAATAAAATTGTCCAAGAGCTAAACTACCAAGGCTGGAAGCCTTCCTACTTATGCACCATGAGGACCTTCAACAACCCTCCCTAACTCAAGGGGCTTGGCTGCTCAAAACTGCAAGTAATTAGCCACATCACAAAAGCTGCTCGGCTGCCCTTGGAAATCATCTTTGGTGGGTTGCTAAACTCTGAGCTGATGATGGAGAACTCTAGGAAGGGGCCATTTAGTGCAGGAGACACCCTTCCTACTAATCCTCAACCTTGTTCCCTCATATTTGGTTGTCAACTGGCTCATAAATGCTTGACCTTGGTCCAAAAGATGTCCAAAAATCTGCAGTAAGCACGTATTAGACTTCATGGTCAAGTGACTATTCTCACTCATTCAATTAACATAAATATACTCAAAAGCATGCATAAACTATGAAGAATGGTGGATTAATCGAGAATAATAGGAAAAATAAGCCCAATAAGTTACCCATTTTTGGAGCTCATCATCACCCCCTTACTAAATGGGTTTCTCATTCTCTGAGCAACTAATCCAACTCATCATCTTTGAGTGCTTTGACTGCCTCTCTAACATCCCAAGCTTTCGAGGTGGTGTCCTCCTCTCAGTCATGAAACCCTGCTTTTCTCTCTACTTCCTCCCACTTCCTATGCTCCTCTTCTTCTTTGACCCCCTCCAGTAGTCCTAAAAGCAAGGGAGAACTGAACTTTAGGCTGATCCAGTTGGCCTGCAGATTTTGCATTGACTGTTTATAGAGTGGTACTCTTGCCAAGGCCTCCCTCATCCTTGTTGGGGAGTGGTATTCTCTTATTTTCAGTCTGTGGGACAGTGTGTTCCATCTCTTTGTGCAAGCATGAATGCAGTTATCCCCCAATAGTCTTTCCATTTCCTCAAAGTGAGAAATGGCCTGAGCTTGTCTTTCAATGTAGTTTGGGAGAACCTGAGGGTTGTTGGCCAGGTGCTAATGGGCATATATTAAAGTTGAGGGATCCTTTGGTTCTACCTTGATCATGAGTGGCTCACTTAGCTCCCTGTTCATAATATTTTGAATCTCTGCTACCCTCTTTTCCTCATGATTTAACCAAGAGGCCATGGCCATAAGTTGCACATCTCCCAATGCAACATTGGGGTCCCACAAATTCATGTTTGGAAGGGCCAAGTTGTGTAAATAGAATTCTGATAACTTGGCCTTATCTTCTATTGAGCTACTGTCACACAAAGCCATGAATTGATGGTAATTCTGAAATGGAATGGTGCCCCTTTGGGCCAAGGCGTTAATTTGAAATTTCAACCATTGATCTTTAAGATATAAGACATATGACTCGGCAAGTTGCGTACATTGTAAGGCTTCTACTGCCTAGCTGGCCATGCAGGCCAGTTGAGCTTCTTTCTCTTGTACCTGGTGCTTTAAAAATTGTATTTCTTCTGCTGGCTGTGACTCCTTTTCCTGTAGCAGTTTTGTTAGTGCCTCAAACTCATCCTGCAGCTTGTCCTCTCTCTATTGTTCATCAAATTTTTCCTTGTCTGTTGAAGGCCCTTATTGCTGCTGTTGTTCTTCCAAAATGGAGGGCCTGTCTTCCTTATGACTTCCCTGTAGCTATAACTGCTGTTTCAACAGCTCATTCTCCTCCTGTAGTTTGGCCCTTTGACTGCTTTCCACGTGCCTCACGATCGCCAATTCTTTTCTTGATTCCTTGAGTTGTTCTTCCAGGTGGCCTATGTCTGCCACACCCTTGGATTTGGCAATCCTCATCCAAGTGTGAGTCCTAACCCTTTCTTGTTCTAATGCAAAGAAGAGTGGCACCGCAAACTTCTGGGGAATGATATTCTCGACTTCTAATAGGTTGTAGTATGAGCCCAAGCTAGGCTGAGGTTTTGGTTCTAGTATCTCCTTGGTCTTTTCTTCTCCCTATAATTGTTTGGCCACCTTTTCCTCCAACTTCTCAGTCTCCTTTAACTTAGCTAGAGTTTCTTGTAGAGATGTCTCAACTTCCCGTAGAGCTGTCTTTGAGTCCATCATCCTAATTCTCTCTCTCCAGGTGGAGGTTTTTGGGCTTCCTCATTCATAGGTGATAGATATCTTTGAAGGAGACTCTTCTTTTGGTTCAGTTGTTGTGTCCTCAATGACAATTGGCTCCTTTGACTGTGGCTGGGGTCTGCCCACTTTGATCCTTGTGCTTCTCCTTTCTTTAAAGTACATGGAGGTTTGCCTCTTTCTCTTCCCTTTTTGTTTTGGAGGTGTGCTTAAGGCAGCAAGCACAACTGCTACCTCCCTTCCCAATATCTTAGGTGATTTCTGCTCTTGTTGTTCTTTTTCCTTGCTTCCTGTAGGAATCCCCATGTCAACTATTTCTGTGTGTGTTGCTGAGATCTCAGGATGTGTCTTTTCCTTTTGTTTTTGTGTGCTTGCTTTGGCTGTGGTAGCCTTCATTTGGGCTTTTTTGGCCTTCTCTATCCTACTTTTCATCCTCTTTTCTCTTGGTGTTTTTACTGTTGTTTCTTCCTCTGTTTTAAGCTTAGCAATCTGGCCCATTTACCCTTTTTCTTTCTGTGCTTGAACGTCCTGTGTTCCTTCACCATTGGTTTTCTCACCTTCTTCAGTGTGTTCTCCCTCCTCACTATTGGATGGGGTGATGTTATTGGCCAAAATTCTAATATTGTCATCTCTGAACATGTTTCTGAAGATTTCCCAAGATATGGGAACAATGTAGGTGTGCAAAGCATCCTCCACCAATAGTTTGATGAGCCCATGATGGGCCAACTAATCTACGATTCCTTCATTTAACTTTGTATCACATTCAATTAGTGACTGAAGAAGGAAATAGGGGATTCTCAGTTTCTTGGCTGGAGGCAAGTCAATCCCATGCCTTAGTTCACACAACAACCTGAAATGATAACCATAGATGATGCTAAACCTCCCTTCACACGTGATGTACTTCATAATTTGGAAACTGACTTCACTCAAAAGAGGAGGCAGGCTGGTTCTTCTAACCCTGTTTTTGTCTTCTACAGGATGCTCCTCAGGTAGAAAGAATGTTTTCTTAGCAACTTGGCCCAATGACCTCTCTTCTTTTCTCCAAGGGAGCCCCAATGGTAAACCAGTCACTCGACTGATGAGCTCAGGGCTAAGTTCTAGGGTCAAACCCCTAAAACTAACTG
>APFE031535564.1:56204-69150 GCA_000404065.3 Pinus taeda | reverse complement strand
TGTCTACCCTAGGTGCCTCTAAGAGGTTTTCACCCAAGGATCTTTTTATTCTTTTTTTTTTTTTTTATGCTCAAGTTGTGGGTGGAGTGGAGACAGCGTCTTGCTCCACTACCAGCACTGATTTATCCAAAGTTTCAATGAACTCCTGCATAGAAAGGGGCTTCTTGTAGATTTTCAATTGATACCCATTAACGAGCATGGGGATGGCTTCTTCATCAATGGTCCTAATAAGGACTGAACCATTGTCGTTGCATTTCTCCACTGTATATGGTCCCAGCCACCTTGTCCTCAGCTTCCCTTTGAAATCCTTATATCTTGAGTCATATAATAGTGCCCAATCTCCTGGCTGAAACTGCTTTTTGTTAAGGTGTTGGTCATGCCATATCTTTCTTTGGAGTTGGACCACCTCTGAGTGGACGAGGGCCTACATCCTCTATTCATCTAATCCGTTCAGCTATAGTAATGTTTCCTGTTGTGCATGGCTGAGATCTAGGTCTAGCTGAGCTTCCAACTTCAATGTGTTGTACTTGAATTCTATGGACAACAAAGCCTTCTTCCCATAGAATAGCTCATAAGGTGTGAAACTTGTTGTAGTTTTCCAAGTGGTGTTGTAGGCCCAGGTGGCCTCAACTAAGCGATCTGCCCAATCTTTTATGCTTCTTCTCACCACTTTAGTCAAAATCTCTTCCAAAACTCTGTTAGTGACTTCCACCTACCCATTTTCTTGCGGATGATAAGGGGTGGAAGTTTTGTGCTCAATCTTGTGATGAGCGAGCAGGTCTTCAATTAGGTTAGAGGTAAACTGACTTCCTTGAACTGTGACTAATTCTCTTGGGTAGCCAAACTTGTAGAGGATATTTTCCCTCAAAAACTCAGCCACTTTTTCTTCTGTCGCTGCCTTGATTGCCTTTGTTTCTACCCATTTTGTCAGGTAGTTCGTGCACACAATGATGTAAGACTTTTGTTTTGAAGGAGGGTTGATAGGACCCACAAAGTCCATTCTCCACTTCTCAAAAGGCTCGAAAGTCACTTGAGGTTGGAGGGGCATTTCATCCCTCAGTGTCGGTTTCCCCATCCTTTGACATTGGTCACACTGGCTGATGTATCTTCTGACATCTTGATGAAGAGTGGGCCAACAGTAGCGTGCCTATAGAATTTTGAAGGCGATCCTTTTTGTTGTAGAGTGGCCTCCATAGGGTCCATCATGACAGGTTAGGAGGATGTCAAAAACTTCCTCCTCCCTAACACAATGCCTCAAAATCTGATCTAGGCCAAGTTTAAACAGGTTGCCCCCAATCCAAGTGAATGGGGCACTTTTCCTCACAATCTTGCTCTTCTCCTTTGAGGATAGGTGTGGAGGGAATTGTGCTGAAACCAAGTAATTTGCTATATCAGAAAACCATGGAGAGAGTACTGAAATATCAAACAGGTGTTCATTTGGCATTTGATCATCCACCGTCCCTTCTTCACCTGTAGGCAAATCTAGTCTAGATAGGAAATCAACAACAACATTTTCCTTATCGGGCTTGTCAACATGGTCAAGTCAAATTGCTACAATAAAAGTAACCATCTAATGATACGAGAATTTACATTAGGTTTATTCATCAAATACCTAATCGCAGCATGATCAGTGTGTATGAATGTTTGATAACTAGTGATGCAGTGTCTGAACTTGTTTAGGGAATGGACTACAGCTAGGAGCTCTTTCTCGGTTACAATATAGTTTAATTCTACCTTGGACAGGTTTTTGCTGACAAAATATATGGCATATGGTAGCTTCTCTTCAAATTGCCTTAAGGCTGCCCCTACGGCTTTGTTCGAGGCATCAATGTGGATGTGGAAATGTAGGGCCCAGTTTGGACCTCTCAAGATTGGGGCAATTACCAGCTTATCTTTCAACTCATCCAGAGCCTCTTGACAGTTGTCAGTCCATATAAACTCAACATCTTTCCCCAAAATACCAAACAATGGAGAGGCTAGCTTACTGAAATCTTTAATGAATCTTCTATAATATCCTCCCAAGCCTAGAAAACTCTGAACATCTCTTACCTTTTGAGGAGGTGGAACCCTTTGGATGATAGCAATTTTGCTGGGATCCACCTGTAATCCTTGCTAAGAAATTGTATGACCTAGCACGGTCCCTTCAGTCATCAGGAATTCGCATTTTTCAAGATTGAGGGACATGTTCATTTCAATACACTTTGTTAAAACCTTTCCCAGGTTAGTCAATGCTTCTTGGAAGTTGGACCCATAAGGAGTAAGGTCATCCATATAGATTTCCACTGAATCATGAACCAACTCAGCAAATATGCTCAGTACTCCTCTCTGGAAAGTGGCAGGAGTGTTGCATAGCCCAAAGGGAAGGACCCGGTAGGCAAAGGTACCCCATGGACAAGTGAAGGTGGTCTTATCTTGGTCTTCTGGGCTAATTTGGATCTAATTATACCCATTGAAACCATCTAGGAAAGAAAAGAACTTCTTCCCTGCCAGTCCACTAACACTTGATCTATGAAAGGCAAATGGAATTGGTCCTTCTCGGTGGCTTTGTTTAGTTCTTGATAATCTACACAGATTCTACACTTCTTGTTTTTGTTGGGAACAAGCACCAAAGGAGAAACCCACACGCTGTCAGAGATCGGGTAGATGAATCCTGCATCCAACAAATTTTGCAATTCTTCTTTGACAATGTCCTTAAGGGCTGGATTCATTCTCCTTTGAGGCTGCCTGACTGGTTTACAATCCTCTTTAATGTAAATGTGATGGGTACAGACCGAAGGGTGGACTCCCTATAGCTCCAAGTGAAAGCATCCAAATGGCGGTTCAATAAGCTACACAACTCCTTCTCTTGAGAGGGAGATAGGGATGAGATGATCATCAAGGTTCTTTCAGGGAAAAATTCCACATTCTTAACTTTGGGAGAGGTCGGATCAGCCACACAGAGGTCCACTAAAGCATTGGCTTGGGTACCTTCCACCAACTCCTCTAATGGCAGCACACTGGGAGGTGGATTTTGAATCAAATTCTCAATCAGGTCATCCTCAGTTTGAGGACCTCTCCTGGTGGCTTCCACTGTGCACATTGGCGCAGAGTAGACTTCCTCCTCATCTCCCTCCTCCAACCAGAGAGGTAAGTCATGTTCTAGCAGAGGTTGGGTAGGAGAATATAGGACTAGCTATTTAGACATAGGCCCATTCTTGATGGTCATGCTCCCAGCTCAACAACTAATGTAAGCATCCGTAGTAGCTAACCAAGGCCTTCCCAAAATGAGGGGGTATCCAGTGAGTTTTGTCTTTGGCTGAAGGACCAAGAAGGTTGTAGGGTACTCCCAAGAATCAACAGAGACCATGACATATTCCACAATCCCTTCGGGAGTCATAGTGGAGCGGTCTGCTAACTGCAGTATTGTCGAGGTCTTTCTTAGGGAACTCTGAAGGTTAAGTTTGAGCATAGTGTCCCTGGTCATCACATTAATGGCAGCCCCTAGATTAATCAAGGTGTGGGGGATTATGGTGCCATTGATCTGGACATCAAGTACAGGACTCCCAAGGTCCAAATATTTTGGACAGATTACTTGTCACAACATTAGATCAGACAGTTTTCCTATGAAATTGATAGTTGGAGTATCTCTCTTGCGCCTGTCTGGGTGCCTGAAGCACTTCTCCTTGATCAATTTGTTGTAGATTGGTACATCTTTTATGGCCTGGAGAAGTGGTATTTTTACACACAACTATTTAAGTTCTCCCAGAAGTTCAGTTTCCTCTGGGTTTGGTTGCGTGGTTGTCGTTAGTCTCTCAGGAAAGGGTGGAATGGCTTTGGGTTCACTTTCCTGTTTCTCTTCTTCATCCTTCAGAGGAGGAGGTTGGTGATCTGGGAGGACCTTCCCAAATCGTAGGTTGATCTCCTAAATCTCCATAGCATAGGTAGGGCATGTTGTCTCTCCAATATATACCTGCTAGACCTGTCTGTTGTTGGGGTTCGGGTTCGGTTGAGTAGGCATCTAGGGTTGTCTTGGAGGAGCAGGAGGTAATGGTTGTGGTTGAGCAGGTGGTGGAGGCAAAATAGCGGGAGGAGAGTTGTATTAGGGCCTCCACCCCGACTGAGCTGCATTCCACTGAGGTTGTGGCTGAGCATGAGAATGAAACAAAAGAGCAGCAGGTTGAGTATGGTATTGAGATGGATAAGACCAAGGAGGGGGTGCGGACCAGGAAGGATGAGTAGGGGGACCCCAAGAAGGTATGTGAGTGGATTGGTTGGGGTTGTAATAGGTTTGGGATGTCCCTTGCATCCCTTGCTGGTAAGGTCTGGATCCATGCGGCCTCCTTTGGTTGAGGAAGTAGAGTAGTTCAGTGGCTCCTTCAGCCCCTTGGTACATAGCTTTAAGTCCGGGTAAGGTGGGACACTGGTTTTTAGGGTGGTCTTCCTCAAAAACAAAACATACCTCTACTGAGTGCAATGGACACTCGTTCTTAGGATGCTTCCTTGTACATCTGGGACAAAAGATGGCCAAAGCCCTCTCAGCTTCCTCTTTCTTCTGTTGGATTCGGAAAGTATCCAGTTGTATGGCAATGGTTTGTCTCACCTCACTTTTAAGGTCTTCCATCTGATTTGTAAACTCATGCTTGGAGAAGGTGTCACTAGCTGGAAGTGGATTCCCCCTACCTCTTTTCCAGGCTACCCTAGAATGGTTTCTAAACACGGTCTTTATGTCATCATAAGGTAGTTGGTAGATGTCTCCTCCAGCTAGCAAATGGAGGGTATCTAGAAGGTCTTCAGGGACTCCTTGGAGAAGAACCAGCTTCAGAGATTCAGGGTCAAGTGTGCACTTGGCCCTTTTATAACTAAGTTGGAACCTTTCTTCATAGTCTTCTAAAGATTCATCACTTTCCATGGTCATCCGAAAGATTTCTCCCTTCGTTTCCTTTGACCTATAGTAGTCCCGGTATTTGTTGTTAAAGGTTTGCTGCATTTGAGCCCAAGTTGTGATACTGTTTCCAGGTAACCCCATGAACCAACGTAGTTCTGCATCCTTGAGGGTAGAGGGAAAGTGTTTCAACTTTTGCTCGTCTTCTACATAGTCATAAGTTCGACAAAGGAAAACAAACTCAAACAAGAAGGTATCAGGGTCTTCAGTGGTCAATCCATGGAAGTGAGGTAAGGCTGAGGGACTCATGTTTTCATTTTTGTGTCCCCATTGGTCTCTCGGATGGGAAAGGCATCTTATATTCTCTCCTCATCTCCTATACCGTTTTTGTGTTCAGCCATGGTCTCAAGAGGAATGTTCTCTTGCTCTTCTTCTGTTATAGGATCTTCAGGAGGTTCCCCTATAGGTTCTTCTGGATCACTGCCACCAAAGAAGAGATAAGGGTGACTCAGAGATGTGGTGGGGGTGTTGGGTAAGAATTTTCCTGTATTTTCCTTGTTCCTACGAGGCATGAAATGAAGTGTTTTTGGTTGATTTTTGTTTTTTTCTGCTTGTACCTGCAAAACTGAAAGAGATTGAATTGAAACTAACTAAAATCTATGTTGCTGAAATGAAAATGTGGATTTGAAATGAAAGCAGGAAAGGACTAATCTATTTTGCTGAGATGAAATTGCAGGAATGAAATGCTAGGCTACGTTTGCATAATTGAAATGATGGAATTGAAATGCTAATATATGCTTGTAGAATTGAAATTGAGGAATTGAAATGCTAATCTACGCTTGCAGAATAATTGAAATTGTGGAATTGAAATGCTAATCTATGAAAGCAGGAAATGTCTAATCTACTTTTGCAGAAATGAAATTGTAGAATGGAAATAAAACAATCTACTCTATGCTTGCTGAAATAAACTACTTAACAGAAGGTTGCAATAGAAAATAGAATAAAAGCAGCAATCACAAATACTTTGACACTTCCTCGGCAACAACACCAAGAAGATGGTGGGCTCTAGTATTGCAGCAATAATGCTGCAACTCCTGGGACTCCCTTCTTTACTTTTATCAACCTGGTAGTTTGTAACAAATTTGGAAGCGACGGTGCTATATGCACAAGTACTAGCTCTTGCCGCAGGCTGTCACTTGATCAGTAGGCACAAGTCCGCTAGGAGCTTAATCCAACTTCTATGAGCTCTTATAAGAAGCTTTTAACTGTGATGGACAAAAGCTAACTCAATACAGGCTAATCTACTTGCAGAAAGAAATGGAAAGCTGAAAGGAAATGCAAACCCTAGTTTTACCAACTAATGCTACTGGTGCAAGAAAAGGGATGAAAGTTGCAGAAATGGATAACATTGACTCTTGGAAAGTAAACTGTATGTGAATAAGCTACTTCTGAAGTGAAATCTGAAAAGGAACATCTTTTTGTATTTTTGAGTAATCTTGTAGAATTATTATGCATGTGCTTTAACTGTTTTTGACTGTGCAGAGGTTGATTGGCGAAAGGAAATGGGGTAGGCACTTGCAGGAGATTGGGAAGGTGAGAAGAGGGCCTAAGGGGTCCCTACCACCCTTCTAGAGAGTTTCATAGTGATCAGATCTTGAAAAACTGCTCTCGTGATCTTCTACAGGAAGTTTGTAGGGGTTCTACATGATGTTCTACAGGATGTTCCGAAAGAGGATTTTGGAGGGCTGATGGAGGAAAAATGGTGGAAAAGTGGAAATGGAGGTTGGATGAGGATTTGAAGGGGTCTAGGACTAGGTGAATGAAGCTTGGGAGTGATGAAGGTGGTTGGATTTGTGCAAGGATGGCGAGAGCAATGTTGCACAAAAATGTAGAAATTAGGGCAAGGTGAGAAAATGTGGCGAATAAAGGGAAGGAATCTAAGTTAGGGGGTTGGAGTAGGTTGTCTGATGGAGGAAGGGTAGGCAGGGAGGTATCACAGGTGTTCTATACACTATTTTCCAAAATTGATCAACAAAGACTAGGAAAACCCAAGATCTAGCTATTTCGCCCTACTTTGACCTAAAAACTAGAAACATGATGAACATTAGTTTATTGGAAGAAAATTATGCAAGATAACTATGGAAACTAGCAAGAACAGATTCTAAACATGCAAGTACAATTGGTATCAACTTTCCTAACTAAAAATCTAACACTAGCAATTGCATGAAGAGGCAAAAACAATGTTTTTGTGGCAGCAAGTATGCCTTGGTCTCAGCTCATGGTCCCAAGGAGGGAGAGATGAGATCAAGGATTGTTTGATGGCCTTTTTTCAAATATTTTCTGTTACCAAACTGTCAAATCAACCTGAAGCATGAAAAACTATTTTAATCATCAAAAACAACCTAAGTAACAAAGAAAGATTTTAACCTAAATAACAGAAATCATTCTATGAATGCAGCCAAAAACATATAGAAGTACACCAACGAGGTACTGGCACTTGGGTTGGGCCTAAACCCAAGGGCTACAGCCTCCTAAGAGAAGCTCAAAGCTGATGCAAAGTGAAACTGATCTCCATTACTCAAAAAATAACCATGTCACAAAAATGTTTATAGCAAAAGCTCAAAAATGAACTGAAAGGCAGAGCAGCACTAAAGTGCGAAAATACAATTGTTCAAGAGCTAAACTACCAAGGCTGGAAGCTTTCCTACTTATGCACCATGAGGACCTCCACCAGCCATCCTTAACTCAAGGGGCTTGGCTGCTCAAAACTGCAAGTAATCAGCCACTTCACAAAAGCTACTCGGCTGCCCTTGGAAATCATCTTTGGTGGGCTGCTGAACTCCGAGCTAATGGTTGAGAACTCGAGGAAGGGGCCATTTAGTGCAAGAGACACCCTTCCTACTAATCCTTAGCCTTGTTCCCTTGTATTTGGCTATCAACTGGCTCATAAATGCTTGACCTTGGTCCAAAAAATGTCCAAAAATCTGCAATAAGCACGTATTAGACTTCATGGTCAAGTGACTATTCACATTCATTCAATTAACATAAATATACTCAAAAGAATGCATGAACTATGAAGAATGGTGGATTAATCAAGCATAATAGGCAAAATGAGCCCAATAAGTTACCCATTTTTGGGACTCATCAGTCCATATTTGGATTTCTATGCTTTTGGGTTGCACAGAGGTCAATAAGTCCCCATAAGTGAAATGCCGCTAGTCCCACTCACCCGCGTGATTTTCCAGACAAACACTTGAAAATTCTATTTTTTTTTGGGGATACAAGGGTGCCCTTCTAATGCTATATGTTGCAAGTTAAACTTCTGCAAGGCTTTCTAAAAGAAGGTTGCATTTGATTATTGGAATTTCACTGATTTTGGCTACATAAATTTCTTTAGTGTCAAAGACTTCCATGAAATATGGTGACTTAGTAAAGATGATCCCTCTTGGAGCTTTCCATGTCATGATCTCTGTTTTAGCTTAGTATTTCATCATCTCTGCTACTATTTATAGAAACAAGAATTTACATTACTTGGAAACTGGGGTGCAGGTTGGCCATTCCCATTGTCTACAATAAATTATATTTATAACAATGTAATGCTTGAAATTATGAATTTCTTTAGGAGTCAAATTCATTGAGAAGTAGGATTTTAACTCCTTGATGTTATTACAAGATTTCTATAAAAGCGTATTCTAATCATTATCCAAAGAAACTGGCACAAACATGATTTATGGATTGGAGCCTCATGTTTTCTTGAATGTCTACTTTAATAAGTCCAACGTCTCTTGAATTCGAGATGCTTGCATTACCTGAATCTTAATTCCCATTGCTAAGACCTCAGGGGTCTTCTGGTACAGTAGTGTCAATGATTTACTCTCACAGTTCTTGATTTTAGGATGGGGTTCTTTCCATAGGTTCAAAAGTGGGAGTATTGTTTCGTTACGATGTAAGTTAGTTTTGTTCCACTAGAACTGTTGGTTCAACATCTGATTTGATCTCTTCCTACAAAAAATTCTTAGTATGGTCTGATGAAATTTCCTTAAAGTTGTTGCCAATTTGTAAGGACATTTCATGCAATAACTTAGAAATTATTTTTCAGTTTTTAGTATTGATATCTTTTTTATATAGATTTCTTTATAGTCTGAGTGATGTGGGAAGATCCTCCAATATCTGGTGCTTGTGTATAAAGGATTGTTTATGTACGATACTAGTGAATCAAATCTAGATGATCAATTGGATGCAATTGAGAACATGGACACTAGCGGTAAAATATTGAAATTAAAAAATATACAACCTCAAGCTTGGTGACTACACTTTAGCTTGGAAACCTTGAACATGCATATTAGGCTCACTTGGCAACCTTGGGGTGCATATCAAAAATGGGTTCATATTGTTTTGTTATAGTATTAATTTACCCAAATTTTCTCTGTTTTTACGAAATAAGAGTGCAAGTATAGAAACATGTCTTGTTTAAGATGAGGATGGTGGTTGGGTTTCTCTTAGGATGTGTTTGTCATGATGCTACAAATTTTTCCAGAAGCCTTAATAGTTATTTAGTTTGTTAGTTACAAGTTCCTTTTGTTACTTTGGAATTCATGTTTGTGAAATAATAGATAATATGAAGATATTTTAATTCTCTATTTAGAATAAGGGAAGATGGCCTATGCTATAGGTAGTATGACAATTGTCACCACTTTTGCCTCCCTGGGTAACATTGGAAAGGAGAGGAAGTTGGATGCAATATTTGACAAAATTGCCAAGAAATTGTCTTCTCTTGTTGCTTTTTCACCCATCTCCTTTAATTTCTTAAGCAGAAGGCATACCATGATATTACATAGAAAATAGTAGGTAATCAATCGAAGAGTTATGGCAAAGGAGTTTTACTTCAACCAAGATGAGTCAGCGACAAAAAATTGCAAGTCAAAGAAAAAAAAGTCCATCTAAAGGAAGGTTCTTTTCACATAAAACTTTACTATGGTAGATATTTCTTTGTCCTTATAAATTTGATGTTAATGTGTGGTTTGTATGTAGGTTTGGTATGACATATATTCTAACATTTTATTGTGCATCTATTGAAAATATTTCCAAATTGTCTTGCAAGAAGGTGTCAACAAGCTTTTTGATCTTATCAAAGTCACCCTTGGACCAAAGGGCAGAAATGTTGTTTAGGAGAGAAGGTAAGGTTCTCCGAAGATTGTCAATGATGGTATGACAATAGCTAAGGACGTAAATTGTAGATGTGGGTTGTAAATTTTTTATATTCTATATTTTTTTTCCTTGCCTAAATGTCTTACTATCTTATACATGGCAGGAAAAATTCTCACAGGTCATATACAACATATTTCTCTTTTGATGATCTAACTGGTTTATGGATTAGCCAAAGTAGAGTAATGAATCAAGCTTTAAACAATTGAAAACAAAGACTTGTGTTCTTGTGTGCCAAATGTTGATGATTCAAGGTAAATTGTTATTACCAGTATAGTTAATGTATTTCAATTATGCACCCTGCTTCTGACAGGTTGAATTAGAGGACCCAGTTGAAAATGTTTTGGCAATGTTGGTAAGACAGGATGCAACCAAGAAAAATAATTTATCTGGTGATTTAACTACCACATCTGTTGTATTGTGCAAGGTTTAATAGCTGAAGGTGTAAAGGTAATTTATTTGTCCCTAGTAGTGGCTTACATATTTATTCATTTTTATAGGTCCTTATAGTGGTTGATGTTTATTTATTTATTTTCTGAATTTTCAATGCTTCAGTAGGATCACGACAATATATGAGTAGGAAAATAGCCTTGTTGAAGATGATATTGTGATCATGTTGTCAATTGTTATGAGCTAGTTCAGAAAAAACCCAATAGATAAATCTTGTTGGCATTTTTATGATTTGTGAATAAGAATATGAATCATAAGCTTTTCTAGGTTGTTGCAGCTAGAGAAAATCCTATTCAAATTACTACGGGCATTGACAAGACAGTAAAGGCTCTTGTTTTTAAACTCAAAAATTTGTCAAAGGAGGTAAATGCTCACAACTTGAGTTGGTTTTGTCTTTCTGGTCTTGTTGCTTCTTGACTTAGTCTATGGTTGAGGTGCACTCTCATTGGGGGAATAGTTGATCCAAAACTGTCAGCTAGAGTTTCTTGAAGATTCCAAGGTAGAATGTTGAGGAGTTACTTGTGAAACATCTAGGATAGATGTTATATATAAGGGAGTGTACATGCTAAAAATTAAGACCCTATAATCAACATTATTCTCTAGGTTGAAGATAGTGAATTAGTAGATGTTGTTAGAGTAAGTGCTCAAAATAATTATGAAATAGGAAACATGAAAACAGAGGCTATGAGTAAAGTTGGAAGGAAAGGTGTTGTGACACTTGAAGAGGGGAAAAGTGTACAAAATAAATTAGTATGTCGTTGAGGGAATGCAATTTGATCGTGGATATAGTTCTATGTACTTTGTGATAGACAATATGAAGATTCTTGTGGAGTGTGAAAATTGCAAGGTAATTGATGTCAATTGAAAGCTTCTTTCTTTTTTTTGTTGTGTTGCTATTTGTTAGTGCTCCTTGTAATGAAAAGAGAATGGATAGAAATCATGTGTAACATTTTTCGAATAAACTCTCATCTGAGTTGTGGAATTGTTTCCCAATTACCTCCATCTGTCATATATTCATGGCACATTCTTCTAGTCCAATTTGGGTTGGTATTGGTTTTGTATGGAATTTTAAAATCTGTGCCTTATGAACCTTCTATTATTTCTTGAATATGTACACTATTGGATTGAGAATACTGATCATAAATAAATATGACCACACTAATCATGGGCAGAGGATTGCTAAATTTCTATTTATTTGCGCTTGATTTTTAAAATTCGTTGATCAGGAATTTGGAAATGAACTTGCATCTTTATATTTTCTTATAATTTGAAGTTATTCTTGGTTAACAAAAAGATCACGACTGCAAGGAACCTGATCATAATATTGGAAGAGGCCATTCATGGGGGGTATCATGTCTTGATCATTGCTAAGGACATTGAACAAGAAGCCTTGGCTACTCTTGTTGTGAACAAGCTTTGTGGTGCATTGAAGGTTGGCACTTTCAAAGCTCCTGGATTTGGAGAGCAGAAAAGCCAATATTTGGATGACATTGCTATATTGACCACACGTATTTTTCAAGTTTAGCTACATTAAGGACTTGCATGCACTAAGAGACTAAGTACAAAGCTCGGTGTGTATATAAGAAGTCTTATATCATTTGTCATGGAAATAATCTTTATTTGGTAATGGGTTTTCTCTACTTGTTCAAATTTTCATGTTAATAGGATAAATTCTCATTAAATGAGAGGTATTGAGAATAAAATCTCTCCATTTTGTCTATATTCATGGGTTTCTAATATCTTATGTAGATATTGTTTTGTTTATTCTTTCTCTTTGCAGACACTGTTATCAAGGATGAAGATGGATTTTCCCTTGGATGAAGTTGGAAGTAAGGTTCTGGGTATTGATGCCAAGGTGGTACTTACCAAGGATTCAACAACGATAGTTGGTGATGGGAGCACTTACGAAGTTGTCAATAAAATATTGTCTCAAATTAGGAGCTTGATTGAGGTGTGTTATTTCTCTATAACTTAAAAATAGCTTGCTTGATCCAAATGGAGGCTTGAAAGTATTGTCTTGTTTTCTCTGTATAGCCACCATATATTGTAAAGTGGCCATCACCTTGTGGGGAGGGATCTCCTCATTAATATCATTCATGATGATGGTATTAATCTCAAATTAGACTTGTGAGTCGTCAAAACAGGAGTGTAGAAAGCAACAATTTTGATGCACGGTTTATAATTTGAATATATGTGCCTCTGAAGGAGCATGCAACAATAATTAAAGCCATTAAATTTAAATAACTTAAGGTTTCTTTAATATCAAAATATTTTTGACTTGATAGTTAATGTTGTCACTTCTTTTTACACCTTCAAAAAATTACAGTTTTTTTTTAAATTTCCCAATTATTCCTAGCCAAATTCTTTGAACAATTACAAAATTGTCAAAATAAATGGTGTTATTTCAAGAAATTTTTTAATTTAAAATAA
>APFE031535564.1:1464-37428 GCA_000404065.3 Pinus taeda | reverse complement strand
GAAAATTCTTCAAAAATGGAATAACTCATCAAAATTGGAATACAGCAGAGGCACTTAGACTAGCACACTCTCATGGACGTTTCTTTGGCCTCAGTAGCAAATATGGAACATTGCAGCATGCAAAGTATGATATATTTGGTATGTAGAAATGTCGATCATGAAAGATGAATACCTGCTATCAGCAGGAGGCTAACATGCCTAATTCAAACGTGAAGGAAGGAAACTATCCGCTCATTAGAAAGATTGGCAACAAATAAAAGTCAAACAAAAAAAGTGTTGGCTAATAAAGGTGGAAAATGTTTACCTATACTAAAGGACAGTTGGAAGTTTTTTAGAGACAATTATGAAACAACCCTAGTTTTCCAAGCAGGAGAATCAATATCTAGTATAATTTTTGAGAAATAGTTTCTTGTTTCAGATTTGAGAGAAAGCATCAACATAATTCCAAATATCAAGCAGAAAATAGAGTAGTCAAACAATCCATTTCCCAAATTGGAGGCTGAAGATTTTCCAACAGTTCCAAATTTCCTATGGACTATCCAGAGATTGTTTTATTTTTAGTATATTGTTTGGGATTTTATTCTAGAAATATTATAAAAATTTAGGAGAATTTTATTCTATATATTCCATCATTTGTAATAAAGAAGGGTTGGCTTTTGATTCCAAAACCCTGTCGCTTTGTAAAAATTTTATTACAAAATTCCTAATTGAAGTATTATAACTCCAGTTCATGATAGAATTTGTTTTTCCTTTATGTTTTTCGAGTGCTTTCATATTTTATTTCTTCACATGTTCAAGGTAAATAGGAGATATGGGTAAGAATATATTGAGTGGAAATATCTCTGAAAGCCCCCTGCAAAGTTATAATCATCTAAATAGATTAATTAATTGAGTTATATGTCTTGGTTAATTCCTCTACATCTTTTAATTGTTGCCTCCTGTCATCTCTTGAATGTGTTATGTTTGGGTGTAGAAATATTCTACACAGATTCACTATATCTGGTTGATTAAGTATTCAGTATGACTTCTTAATTATCATGTATTCTCATATATTCTTCGGTAAGATTCTCCAAAAATCATGTTTTTCTGTCAAACTAGATGTTGGAACTTTGACCAAGGACTCTGCAACAGAGGGATTTATTCATGGATAGAGAGATTATGTAATCATTAGCAACCACCCACAATAAATAATAGATCTAGCCATTGTGCTCCATAGGCTGTTGTCCAGTGACAATGAACAACGTTAAAAAAGGCCTCGTAACATTTGAGGGAGCCCCCTCTGGTTCAAGGGCTAACTCAAACCTAAATATTGGTCAATTTGGTTTCTCGGCATAGTTTCACTGCTAAGAAATGCCTTCAAGAAACAAGTACAACATTTGACTTCCATATCAACCTATTTTATCAAAGGTTTTCACCAATGATATCATTGTCAATTTCTTTGCATGGTGCAGAACAAGACTACGAAAAAGAAAAATTGAATGAAAGAATTACCAAGATTTCTGGTGGAGGTGTTGTTATCTAGGTAAGGTTTGGCATGGTTGAATTAATGATAGTTATTTGTAACAATTCCTTGCTATTGGCATTATAGAAATATGAATCTAGTTGATGGATGTTGGTGACTACATTTCAATGTATATTTGTCTAAAGTAAGAATGGGGGGTATATGATAGCATTCATAATTGTTGATAGGTGGTAGAATAAATAGAGACAAATTTGAAAGAAAATAATTTAAGAGTGGAATATGACTTGCATGCAACAAAGGTATGCATGCAGAAAATTATGCATAATCAATTACAGAATCCGATTCATATTTGCAGAAACATGTTGTGATCTGAAATAAAGGTGAGCAATGAATGTTAATTGAATCATGTCATGCATGGAGATTCCATTATATCAAAGGGGTATAGGAAATAAGTTCTTGCATCTTGGACTTATTTGGAGTGATGATTTCAATTGTTGCTATGTGGGATTGGTGTTTGCAATAGTTTCAAGCTAAGCATCATGTCCAACAACATAAGGATCTAATTTTCTAGTAATTAACATTGATCAAGGGGGATGTATTATGTTTCACGTTAGTTTTCCTGCTAAAGCACAGTGTTGGTATTTGTAATAGATCTCAGATTCCTATTTATGGTCAAAGTATGGTGGAGAGAGGGTCGATTTCCGAAGAATGAGAGAGCGCTTGGTTTGATCGATTTGACTACTTGGAACTTGGAAGTGTATACTTGCTAGGAAATCGTTTGGAGAGGAACACCCTTGTAGGGGTGATCTAGATCTTGGGGGAGGCCCCCAAGATCTGAAAAATTGAAATGCCAGAATAAAAGAGGAGAACACAGAATAAAAAAACCACAAATAATTTTTTTATTAAAACAGATAATAGTTGTAAAGGCTACATTGTGGTGGACAATTTGTCCTTTTACAAAATGTGACTTGTCACTTATAGCCTTTTTTGGTCACAATACCACAAGTAAATTCCATGGGTGGCTAAATACTATAGGTGAATGAATACCATGGGTGGATGTCACTTACAATACCATGGGTGAATTTCATGAGTGGACAAATACTATGGGTGAATTTCATGAGTGGATAAATACCATGGGAGGATGAATACCAAGGGTCGATGCCACTTACAATACCATGGGAAAATACCATAGGTGGATTCCACTTACAATATCATGGGAAAATTCCATGGGTGGATGCCACTTATAATACCATGGCTAAATTCCATGGGTGAATGAATACTATGGGTGGATGAATACCATTGGTGGATGCCATTTTCCATTCGGATCAAGGGGCTATTACAACATCAATTTTCTTTAGTGTAGCATGTTGGCAAGGTGCTGGTAGTCTTTGTTCTTCCCACCTATTCTAGGTCTCTTGTTTTTTATCTTCAAACTTGTTTGGACGATAGTCAACATGTTTAGATGGAACATGGATGTGAGTAGAGAAGGTTGTGATTTAGTGAGATGCCTTATTTGGAGTTGGAGGAAAAGGTAGTTATATCACTTTTGGTCTTATCATATAAGTAGGTAGGGCATTTAGTGGTTTGATTTTCTTTCGAGTATAAATTGAGAGAAGGATCATAAAAAGAGCTTAAAGATGTTAAGTGTAGATGAAACATTATGTAATGCACCCTATTTTTGGTAGAAAGATCAATGTTTTGGTTTGCATCCTCATGTGATAGCAACCTTCATTCTCTACCCATTCTCTATATTTGACTCCCTATTATCTTTTCTATATGCTCCTCCTTTATCTAATATCTATATATTTCTAGAAATTGGAGGCCATTTTCTAACTATTGTTGGGTGGTTTGTTGGCAAGTTAGGGCCAACGAAATATTTCATTTTCTTTTTCTTAATTTTATTATCAAAGCCAATTTTAGTTCAATTAATGGGTGGCTTGAATTTATTGATTAGCCATTTGAGGATGTGATTGGCCTCCCAACTATCAAATGAATTTAACAATATCTTTCTCTCTACTCACATTTATTTCAATTTGGATATTGGAAGCTTGAGAGAAACTAGTGAGATGGGAGATTATAATTTGAAGAGTCCCCAACATTGCAATGTTTTTTGAAGTAATATTGGTCAATAATGGCACTTATTTTAGAAGAGCTCATGATTTTTCCATACTATTTTTTGTTTCACTAATATTTCATGAATATTTCAACAACGTTTGTACCTTCGAAATATATATGACTCTTTGCGATCTTGAGAGGCCCCACTTACCTTTCGAGGTCAATGAATGATAATGCATACATCCATTAACTATAGATCCACTTGCTAATATCACTACTTTAAGGGTTATTTTGGGAGGATTGGTTCTCTTGAGCTCTTCTTGATTTATGATGCCTTTACTTTCAAATATTTGTTTAATATTTCGAGTTGATATCCACTTTTTGTCACTTTGAGTTAGATCTCCACAACAAATTTTATCTCTGCAATTTGTAATGATAGTTTATGTTGTCAAATTAATAGTATTTTTTAATATGCTTTTCGATGAGACTTCAAATGTTACAAAGTCTTTTAAAATATTTGAACCCTACGGGTACTTAGGAAGGTTTTCCATTGTCTCCTTGGAAACTCTTCCACTTACTTTAGGCAAATTATTTTCTAGAAAAAGGGGGGAACCCCTAGAAAATATATTTTTTAATACTTTCTTAAGAATAAGATGGATGTTGGAATTTATTGAGACCAATAGTTATCCAATTGTATTGTGAAGTCAATATCAATGAAGAAGAGTGTTCTAATCCGATGAAGAGGCATGGATAGGAAATTAACAATATGCTCTAGCCAACCACATAGGTCTCTTCAAATGTAGAAATTAATAGGAGGGTACTTCCAAAGAACCCCCACAACAATTATGAAATACACAAATATAACATGTAACCATGAAAAAAAATGGAATAAGAACAATATCCATTAAATGAACAATGATTACAACATGGAGGGTTACACCTCTAATTGGGAATGTAATTTTCTATGTCTTTTATTATGGTTGCTGGTAGTTTTTGTTTGGAGTTATTATGAACAATGCTTATATAAGTCAGGCTATTTGAGATTGCTACTTTTGCATATGTTTAAGTTCATTTGGTTCATATCTATTTACATTGAAGTATGAGTAGAAGGACTGGAAACCTTGGATTACCTAGACAACTTACAAAATAAAGAACATTTTACTGAGCAAGGTGATGCAATCACCTTTGAGGTTGAGGTAAGCTAGAGCACATAGGTGAATGTCTTTGGCACTTATTGTTATGGTTGTATTTTTGGCATAGCTAATGAAATAGGTTAACCTCTTAATTCAATATGATTTTTTCATGGAGGAAGGTGGACATAATCTATCTTAGCACCCCAACAAAAATTTCAATCATTGATCATGAGGAGAAGAGGACATCTTGATTTTTCTTATTTGAATTATCTTCTTAATTTTCAAATTTCATGTCTTCATCCTTGTACAGAGCTAAAGAAAGGCCAAAGAAAAAGTATGGCAATGAATGACCCAAATTGCCTGGAAAGAATGGGAAAACAAAGATGTTGACACCCAGGCAATGAATGACCCAAATTTTCTGGAGGCTTTGAGGGCTTGTGGGCCTCTCAAATTCTTTCTTACGCCAGGGATGCAGGCCCAGCCCGAGTTACTTTGGTACCTGATTAGTCTTTTGGACATTAATCGGGAGACCATTGTCATTGGCGACCAGGAGCTAGAGTTGGAAACTTTAGATATATACTTCATCATTGGACTATCCCGCAGAGGGGAGCTGGTGAACTTGTATGGGTCATGTCTAATTAGTGTAATCATATATTCCTTGCCTGTCGAACAATATCCTAAGGCCTTGAAATCCAAGAGTGGGAAGAGAGAGATTTCCAGTGTGTGGGATCTGACACTGAGGGTGCTTCTGTGGACTATCAATAGAGTGGCAGGATCCTAGGTGGAACATGAGACTAACAAGTCAAAGTTCCTTTATGCTATCAATTGTATAGCTCCTACGACCTTCAACTGGGCAGAGGCCATGAATATGAACATCAAGCGCCAGCTATCTAAAGCTAATGTGGGCAATCTCAAGCAATTTGGTTTCAGATCGGTGCTTGTGACATTCTTTGTGGAATGAGTACCACTCTTCCAGTATCAACTGATTGAGGTGGATCCTCTTATACCACGCGATCCGTGGATGGCCCGTTGGAGTCATTTGATGCCCAGGATCACTAGGGTTCAACACATGTCATACTGACCTACATTCTTTTCATGGCCATGACAACAGAAGAATGTCATGTAGGACTCGCCATACAGTGGCACTGATTTCTGTGGAGAGGACTTCAATGACGAAGGTAAAAACCAAAATTTTTAAATTTTGAGATTTTTTAATTGTTTTTGGTATATATGTGCTTATAACATTTCTCTTGTTAATGCAGATGTTGGACCAGAACGGCCTGCTGGGATCTCCCCAATAGCCAAGGGCATCCCTTGCCCTATCAATGTTGTCTCCCCTTATCAGGAATGGAGTGACAACGAGGAGGAGTTCACGAGGAACCTTGAGGGGTTGACTCATGGTATCCCAGAGTATGCTTGAGTAGGAGCAATCCTCGTTAGTACCAGAGACACACAGTGGGAGTCTCGGAGTAAATTCGTCGATTGCTGACTCGTGTTGAATGAGCCGTATATTGCTACCATGATCATCATGCTGATTAGTTCCTAGGTCCAACACTTACATACTTTTTGAGGCCTGCATGCCACAAATATATGAGGCCTGCGAGCCGCTGATGTTATTTTAGACACAAATATTATTTTTTGGGGTCTTGATGTATCAAACATTATATATATATATATTACTGTCTACTATGGTAAAAATGGTTTGCTTTATCTTTCACGTGTTTCGTAAATGTCTATCCAACACATGATTACCTAATGCATCTGTCAATGTATTCATATGTCAAGGAATATGATGATATGTAATATAATCAAAATGCCTTTCTAATATATGAATACGAAGATACATTATCAATATTTGAGGGTTTCTAATGGAATATTTCCTTATGAGTTGAAGGATGACAAGCTGTGAATCCAGGTTGACAACCAGTTCTCTGATTCCCAGAGCGATGGCTTCTGAAAATAGTTCGTTGACTGCACTGTATTTAGCAATGTTGTTGGTTGTGCGACCTAGACAGATACCTTGAACGTCAATCAACTCACCGTTAGGGTCATAAATAGCCCATGTCGCGGGTGATAGGTTCTAGGTACTACGACAAGCACCATCAGCGAAACCAACGTGGGGAGTCACAAACATCTCCAAAGCAAGAAAAGCATAGTAAACAGTAAAGTTGTTTGAAAACTATCACACAAAACCATGCTGTACAAAAATGAATCACACAGTAATGTACACAAGTAACCATGTGATATGAGCTAAGCATAGTACATCTTGAGGTAAGAGTCCATGCTGGGACTCGAGTATTCGATCAACACAGAAGGACACTAGAGTTTAACTATTGTCATGACGAGTAAGCATCGACTTGGCCAAATAATGGAGTAGAACTCATATAAGGCTTTGCCCCCATGCCCCCTGGGTGAGGGAGGGTTACGAGTCGGATGGAAACCCCATTGCAATAATGGGAAATCGGTAAAAACTCGAGGAGGGAGAAAAATCTTGAATCCATGAAGGGATAAAGGTGCCCTTAGTTGAAATAACTTGAGTATGTCAGGATAAACTGACATATCAATAGAGAGCTAAGAAGAGCACTCTTCAAATATGGTAGATATGACCACTGAGCGAGGTAGGAATGAGGAGCAATGATGAGTATCAATCCAAGTCGATTCCTCAAGAAACATGACTTCCATGATACCTTCATCAGCAAGGAAGGTCTCAGCTAAGGTATCAGGTGATTCCAAAGTGCCAAGCCACAATAATCTAGAGTATGTATCGAAAGAGGTCTTTGACATCTGAGAATCAGAGGATGCAGAGTTCGAAGCCGAAACAATTTCCACGTAATTGACTTCGGTGGGACTAAGCGGCATAACCTTGCCCCAGGTATCAACAAGATCTGGTGCAGGTATGACCCAAGGATCATACTTGACCAAGATCATGTTGACAAAGGCAACATGAGGAGGTGGAAGTGGAAAAATTCCCATTAAGGTAGAATCTTTGAAGCGACCTGCCCCCACACTCTCATAGGGAGCACCAGTGTGCTTGATGTACGGAACATTGCCATCCGAGGAGGAAGAGGCAATGAAATACAGTTGGTCGATAATGACAATCTTCCCTTAATGGGAAAAAAGAATCACACGGAATAAAGAGGAGGCCACGACATGTATGGCATGAGTCTAACTTCCACCAAGTAGAATATTATAAGTGAGATTAGCATAACATATTTCTACTTCGACTTGCACTGTCTTGCCTTCCAGGGTGATGACAAGGTTAGGTAAGACACCGAAGGGTCACGAATCGCACCCATCGAAAGCTTCCAAAGTGTTCGGAGATTGGTTCAGTGCAGGAGAACCAATAGCCTTCCAACATGTGGTTGACATGATGCAGGTGTAAGCACCTTCATCGATGACATTTTATTGGATGGTCTTCTCATTGATGATTACCTTAATAAGAAAGGAAATATGATGAGGGAGCCGTGGAACATAGTTTTCTAGATTAAAACATATCAAATTGGAATCGGTGGGATCAATGCCCCTGATCGCTAACAACAAAGATTTCTGCTATGATGGGTAGCTTTGGAGCACCTCGAGAACCGACATGGCTGACAACACCTGAGCCAAATCCTCAACAATATTGTAGTGCTTAGTAGCTCGGGCGTTGGGATTATACGAGGATTTCCACAGCACACCTCAAGAGGGTGGCCATATAGTGGAATCAGGGTTAGGGCACTCAATATGCAGAGGGCCAGAACTCGGGGTAGAAGAAGAAGGTGCAACTTCTTTCTCTTTCCTAGCTACCAAAGCTCAAGTTTGATAGTATTTTGATCGGGTAACCACATTAATAGGCATGCTCAACATAAACACTTGAGATCTGGAGGAAGCATATTGGGGTTGGTCTACCATTTGTGTCTGATGAGATGGAAATGGCTCTTTGAAGACAAAATGGGTCCCTTTGAATAGGCAACTAACTTCGGATCATCAAGGACAATCCTTAGTGTAGTGATCTCCCTCGCAAATGAGACAGGGATACTTAGGTTTCCGTTGCGAAGCTTCGCTAGTAGATTTGGGAGGACCCTGTTTCAGGGCATCGGATTTAGCTTTTCCTTTGCGTTTCTTCTTTCCTTTCGAGGATTTGTCTACTACGGTAGACTAGACAACATGGAACTTTGAGTTTTTACCAGGGCTAGGTGGATTCTGGGATGAACTATTAGAGACAGGATTTGAGACTGACTTCTGTTTGGGAGAAGTTTTGGCAGGGGTCTAGGATACCGAACCAATAACTCCATCAATGGGAGGAAAATTTGGTGACTTTGATGTTGCAGGATCGGATGATGGCTGCGGATCATTGGGTAATAACTTGTATAAGGTGCCAGATTGAGAGTAAACTAGATCCAAGTACTGGGCACGAGCGATAGCCTGCTCTTCAGTGACGCATCCACCTATAGCTATATCGTGAGCAATTGGGGCTATGAATGATTTGGTAAACCATTTAGTGAGAAACTGATCAGCAATATCAAATTTGATCAGGCAATGCCTACATCTCCATTCATGGATCTGATCAGAGATGTGTATTAGAGATGTGTGTCACAGTATCTTGCTTAAGTGATGTGAGCAAATAGGTGCTAGTTTCATAGCAAACTGGCAACTAAAAATGCGTGAGGAAAGCCATGGCTAAAGAGTTAAAGTCATGGTAAGTACTTTGAGGTAGCTCGATGTACCACTTTGCTGCGACACCCATGAGGGTTCATTGGAAAAGGTGAAGATGAATGGAATCGTCCACGTATGAGTTCGATGAGCACCGAAGGTGATATGTCATCACATGGGCCTGAGGATCCTCTTTAGATTTCCCATTGAACTTTGGGCAATCACTTGATATCTTGGATGGCACCGAAGGTGTTGGCCTGAGGGGGCATGGCCCAGGTTTACAGTTATTTAGCCAAACAAATCCCTGTACTACTGGCCCTTTCTACAACAGCCCACAAAGCGCAGATTGAGGTCTCACTCGAAGCAGTATAAGGGGTATGCTAGAACCAAGTTTCCGCACCCTTGAGATGTCTTAGGGGTCGATTTAGTCCAACTGTGAATACCTTTGTGCAGGTCACTTTGCACACTTTCCTGACCTACGAGGCCTTCGCGCCTTGTTATACTCACCTTGGCATAGCCCTAACCAGTGGCTGAGGAGCTTTCACGCTACTAAAGTAGCGATTTGCGCTATTTCCCCAAGTTACATCGCAGATCTTACTTATCTTCTTATAATAGTTAGTTATCTTCCTGGCGTGGTCCCAGCGCATCTGTTAATGAGTTCCTGCAATCCCTTCACAACCTTATTGTCATGCAGTAACTTCATGCATGTTTCTAGGAACGTCGTAGGCATAGATGGGTCCATTTCTAGCTCTGATCTATCTTTTCTTCCTAAGGTGGAGGCATCAACGAAGCTCTTCTTACCTTCCATGAAGGTTTCCTTAGCGCACTCCAAATCAAACTCTTCTTCTTGGAGCCTTTTGAACCCAAGTACTATCTTCAGGTTGTTGGCCTTTATCATCTCCCATCATAATTCCACTTTGGAGCATAATGTTCACATTTGGATCTTCCTCGCGTGACTCAAACCTCATAATTTGTAGGTTCTAACTCAGGGGAGGTTGTAGCGCTCCCTTGTCGTGCATCATAGCTATCAGTGTAGGAAAATCCTCCGTCTCATGATCAAATAAGGTACCATACAGACATGATGGACGTGTTGGATTCATACAATCACGGGCATAATGTCCTGGCCCTCTGCAATTGTAACATATCAGCTGTCCACGACTTCTTCCAGGTCCTCCTCCACCTCAGCCTCGTCCGCGCCCTTGAAATCCGATTCGCCCCACTCCTGCATTCTGGTCAAGGGGCTGCAATTCGGCCTGAACTCTGTAGGTGGGAGTTCTATCCATCATAAGCTCATAGCTTCTACAAGTGCACTCATCATGTCCAACCGATCTACAAAAATTATAGAACAACTGTAACAAATTGCAGTTGTCCGTAGCATGCTTTCCTCCTATTTGACAAATCGCGCACCACAAAGTAGGCACCGCACTAGGTCATGCTTGTGCCTCCGGTCTTAACGACATCGGTCCTCCTCCCATGAGGTAATTCATGAACACCGGGCAATGGTCCTTGTCATGACCCTGACCCTTACATTTAATGCACCATACCTCTTCGCGCGCTTCTAGTCGAGCTGTCCTGTCTTCTTTTAGACTCTGCATCTCAAGGCATAAGTTTTTCAATTGTGCATGGATCTGCTGAACTCCCAGGTTAGGATCCTATATCGGGGTGTCATGCAGCCTCATCGTGATCTCCAAGGCCTCTTCCTGAGTCGTTAACCTTTCTTGCGACAGCGCGTTCCTCAAATGCGATGTTAGCGAGGCTACAAACCATTCGTGGTGCTCTCCATCCATCAAAGTCATATATTACCTTCGCGAATTGTTCACTTTAGTCTCTGATCCAAATCCCAAGGAGTCTCGCCTAGTAGCATTGTGATCTCTTTGAATCCAATGATTGACTGTGCCTATGACTTCATCCTGCTAAATTCTTTGTTCAACGCAATTTGGATATCCACGATCCCCACATTCAGATTGTCATTAGAATGCTTAATATATCAGGTCAGGGTGTGATCCTGCAGAGTGTTGACCAACATCACTTTCTTTATATTATCATCTGTAACTCCCTATGCTTCCCATACACCTCTTATCACGAACCAAAACTAGTCCAAATCTTCATTTCCTACTCCCTTGAACTGATCTAGATTTTAAGTAGGAATGCAACAAATTATAGAGATAACCATAAATACAGAGATGCAATGGAAATAATACTTCATTTCATTAATCTAAAATTCTGAAATATGCTTATAAACAGAAATGGAAATAAACCAGCTAGGGCGATGGTAACTTATCTATGAGAAGAGATGTGGCGGCTACATGCCTCTGAACTTTGTTACAATGAGGCTCGAAGGCCTATTTATTCTTGAGAAACAATGGAAAACCCTAAACATCCAAAAACCTAACCCTAGAAGATGAAACTCCAAATTGCGGGCCCTGTTTGTGTAAATTGGTACATCAACTTCCTAGTGTTGTAACTTTGGCATATGATCTTCGTTTGGTGCATACCATAGCTCGTTAGAAAGATCTATCTGAGAACTACTACTTTGGGAAGAGGAAGATTGTTTCATGTACCCATGTTGCTCCCATATTTTCCAAAAAACGTCATTTAGGGCCTCAAAATGGCTCCAGAAGTTCAGGACCTGAAAAACTGCTAAAAATAGTAAATTGTGCTACAATTATGGAAATTGAAAAACTGAAAGAGAAAGTTGTGGGGGTCCAAGTGGGATAGGTGGGTGGGCACCAACAACCACCTGGATCATTCCTCCCCCCTTAGGAAGAAATGGTCCACATTCCATTGAGTTCCTCCATCTGCTGAACTTGGTCCTTGGTGAGTTGTTCTGTAATCTCTGACATGTTTGGTAATGGTGGGAAGCATGGTAGAGGGCATTCCACATTGAACACTCGGTGCATGCAAAGGAATGGAGGAATTTTGTGCTCCAAAGCATTGTTTCCCACAGCCTTGGTAATGTTATAAGGACCATGTCGGAGTGATCTAAGGTTCTGATGGGCTCTTGTAAGGCATTCTTTATGCTGATGTACCAAACTTTTTCACCCACCTGAAACTTGTGTGGTAACTGATGTTGATCATGTCACTGCTTGTACTTGGAATTTTCCAAAATGGAGTGGTGATAGATCAGCCCGTTGGTTAGAGGTGCTCCGGAAGTCAGATAAGACGAATTCTTGACCTCACAGTGCAACGGTACCCCTGTGGGTGAGGAGAAGATGACTGTATCCCTCTGTTGTTGTTGCTACATGGAGGAACCTTTCACGGGCGTCATGGATGTGGTGATGATCTTCCCCTTACCTTGGGAGTGAACCAGACAGAAAATGAATTTCCTAGTCTAGGAGATGAGCTTGCTGCATTTCGTAGCAGTGATTAAAGAGGTGGTGGTAGGTGGGGCTACCTCCAGTATCCTGTATAATGAATTACCCAAAGTAATAATAACAGTGCGAGGCCTTGAATCATACACAACATGTCACCTCCAAAAGTATGGCTGGTCTAATAATACATCACAAACATCAAGAGGTGCAACATCACACAATACCTCGTTTGTGAAGGGCTTGATGTGGTAGGGAAGGCGGAATTGCTGGCAAGCTTGGAGATCTCATCCTTGGTGAAGCCACTCGATACTATATGGCTGCGGGTGTATTGTAGTTAGTAGGCCCAACGGCTTCACGACCTCTGCTGAAATGAGGTTCTTTTGGTTGCCACTGTCGATAATGAATTGTAGTGACGAACCCTTCACCCACATTTGTGAGTGGAAAAGACGCTACCCCTCCTCTGGATCTTCGGGCTCATTCTACTGGATCTTGGCGGTGGCTACAGCAGCACTGGGCTCCGTGTCAATGATTTGCTTCCCTTTTCCATTCCCCTTGTTGGGTTCTAACGTAGGGTCGGAACATGCATCTGATTCTGAAGCGACTGCTTGGTCTGAAACTCACTTGTGTTGTGAGTGGGGCTCTTGTGGAACTCACACCACTTTCCTGTGTCCTTCTCCGACTTCATGGTGTTTTTATTTTCTTGTGACTTTGACAGGTTGTCTTGGGTCACCTCGCCTTGGATTTGTCCTTTGGTCTTTAGATTTGCAAATCCAAAGTCTCACTTCTTTTGTTTAAACTTCTGCTTGACTTTGACAACATATTGGTATGTCATGCCGAGCAAGGAGATGTTCAAGAACTCCATCTCTTCTTAGATATATCTATGTAGGTAGCCGCAGTATTTGAGTACCAAATGAAGCTCAGAATCCTTGATACCCAACTATGTGCGAACGGTATGAAAAATGTTTGTGACCTCTTACACATCTTGGTCCCTTCCCTGTCGTAGCGTGGTCCACTTTATGTATTTGTCCTCATAGCTTTTGATAGGGTAGTACTACTCCTTGTTGGCATCCCGGAATGAATTCCAAGTGGGTGTGGCTGAAAATACTGAGCCTGTACTTTCATTCTTCTGCTCGCAGTAGGTTTCCCACCAGTCCTTGACATGGGGGGCTTCTTTAAGAAGAGCCAAAAAAATATTTTCCCGACTCAAAAAATCATGGAAAAAAATACCCTTCTACCATATTTAACCATTTATCTATGACATTTGTGTCTATCTGACCCTCGAATATGGGGATTTTGAAATTAACTTGTACCTTAAATGGCGTGGCATTTCTAGAGTAACTGTTGGAAGCCGATGTGTCGCCCCTAAGTAGCCATTGAAGGATATGGGAAAAGTTGTCCATCATCATGTTCCTTTTTCACTTGAGGGCTTCTTCGAGCAAGATTTTGATAGGATCTCCTGCCCCTCGTCTTTCTTCTCATCCACCATGGGAGGTCATCGGGATTTGTGAGGCTATTCTTGCAAAGGTTCGACTAGTTCAAACCCTAAATCCTTATATCCCAACCTCGTTGGGGACATGCAAATAAATACAGAGAAAAATCAGACAGCTCTAATACCACTAATCTAGATTTAAGCAGGAATGCAACAAACTATAGAGATAACCATAAATACAGAGATGCAGTGGAAATAATACTTCATTTCATTAATGTAAAATACTGAAATATGCTTACAAACAGAAATGGAAATAAATCAGCTAGGGCGATGGTAGTTTATCTCTGGTAGATGTGATGACTACATGCCTTTAAACTGTGTTACAATGAGGCTCGAAGGCCTATTTATTGTTGAGAAACAATGGAAAAACCTAAACATCCAAAAACCTAACCCTATAAGATGAAACGCCAAATTATGGGCCGCGTTTGGGTAAATTGGTACATCAACTTCCCAGGGTCGTAACTTTGGCATACGATCTCCGTTTGACATGTACCATAGCTCATTAGAAACATCTATTCGAGAACTACTACTTTGGGAAGAGAAACATTGATCCATGGAACCATGTTGCTCCCAGGTTTCCCAAAAGGAGTCATTTAGGGCCTCCAAACGGCTCTGGAAGTTCAGGATCCAAAAAACTGCTAAAAATAGTAAATTGTGCTACAATTACAGAAACTGAAAAACTAAAAGAGACAGTTGTGGTGGTCCAAGTGGGATAGGTGGGTGGCCACCAACATAAACCTAGATCATGAACACAGGAAACTTGATCCCTCTTTCCATATTGACTCGCGGTGGTGGTGGAGGTGGTACTGGTGAAGATGGAGGTGAAGGCAGTGAAGCTGGTGGTGGTGTGGGTGCGGGTGGTATGCACGGAATCCTCTACCTTATCAAATTGATCACACCTCATGGAAAGACGTTCGCTAGCCCTTCCTCGTTCCCTCACGGAGTTGAAATCAAATGGCTATTGTCTAGTCCCTTACTTCCTTCATTTCTGTAGGTTTTTCCACTTCGTGTGATTCTGGACATCGAGGTAATTGCATAACCCTCTTTTCACACAATAACATTTTAATCCAAGTATTTAGAGACTTTACATACTTACCTTGCGGTCCTTTGAGAAAGTGTCATTCTACCTTCCTATAGCTAACTGAAGTATCTACCGTGAACTCAGTAATGAATCCTCCTATAATCTGATCGGGCGAGTGATCAACAGCATGCACGATCTTATCCTCCGATGCTTCCAATCTACGCACCAACTCTAGGGTCCACACAATAGGATTGTCCAGCTTCGCGATCCACTCGTACAACTTAGTCGAGAAAGATGCGAAGAAAATTTTGTGGATCTCTGTGTACAGATAGTAGTCTAACCGCTCTTCTTTTGTCAGTTGCAGATTCTTGTTCTCCTATGTCGTGAACTCATGAATTCTCCTGTCCAACCAACCTTCAATTTCCTTCTTATTTGGATTCCAATGGTACAACATCATACATCTCTATGCAGATTCTGGTCCTGGTAATCGAACCATTTGTTGGCTTGAGGGGGCTTGACCCAAGTTTGGAGTTATTTAGCCAAATAAATCCCTGTGCTATTAGCCCTTTCGGTAACAACCCATGGAGCACGGACTGAGGTCTCACAGAAAGTAGTATAGGGGGGATGCTAGAACCGAGTTTCCGCACCCTTGATATGTCTGAGGGGTCAATTTAGTCCAACTGTGAATACCTTCGTGCAGGTCACTTCAAGCACTTTCCTGATCTGCGAGGCCTTTGCGCCCTATTATACTCACCTTCACGCAGCCCTAACGAGGGGCTGAGGAGCTTTCATGCTATTAAAGCAGCGATCTATGCTATTTCCCCAAGTTACACCACAAATCTTACTTATCTTCTTATAAGCATTAGTTATCTTCGCGTAAATAGATATTTTATCTTATATTCACTTATTCAACACATTCATATAAGCTCACATAGCAAATAAATAGTAAACTTGCAATTCATACCCAATATACTTCAATGCATAAACCAGGGAAAGATACACATAAATAATGTAAAACTTCCTTTTATTACTTCTTGTCAGCTTGTTGGGGCTTGACCCAGGTTTGGAGGTGATTTAGACAAACAAATCCCAATACTACTAGCCCTTTCAGCAATAGTCCACGGAGCGCAGACTGAGGTCTCACCTGAAGTAGTATGGGAGGGTGCTAAAACCAAGTTTCTGCACCTTGGAGATGTTTGATGGGTTCAAGTGGTTTTCGGTTCGACCCTGCACGCACATTGCTACGCGCACTTACCCGTTCCTCGCAGCCTGAGGTTTTCACTTCGCGTAGCCCTACTTAGGGGTCGAATAGTGTTATTACCCAAGTCATTACTAGTAATCCGATATTAGTTGATTAACTTAGCTTACTTGCAGGTGTAAAGTATACTTAGCAATATAAATCATTCATACAAGTGCGCACAATAAATAAACAGTACATTAGCAATTGATATGAAACATGTAACAAATACACAAAATTTGGAATGAACTTCTTTTATTTTTCTCTTCTCTGGTTACAGACTCAACCCTACCCTGCGCACTCAGTTGTAGGGGTCTGCGCACTCAGCTGCAGACTCTACTAGGCCTCTACGCACTCAGCTACAGAGCCTTTTCCTACTCTATGACCTAAGACAAGCTTCACACTTTTACTTAATCTCTAAGACCCTTCATTCCCATTCTCTATTCACTCTTCCCTTTACAACCTAGAGCCTTGCTCTATTTATACAATCCCATGGTTTGCGAACCATGGGTAGGCCAACATTACATTCAAAACTAGGGCAGATAGCCCTATGATTCTAACATACATTTCGCGCCTGCAATTCACAGATCTTTACAATCATATCAACTCAAGACTTGGGCTTTGAGCCCCTAAACATGTTATGGGGGGCTTCCATGCCCAACAGTCCCCCAACACAAACATAATGGCTTGCCCTTGAGTTGCTCTTTCGGCACGATGATCTTGGCGCGGAGTCCCTCCAATTGTTCTCGCACGGTACTGATATCCACAGTGCACTGAGCTACTGTTTGTTGAACCTACTGCATCCGTTCTTCTGAGACCTCTGTGTCCAGCATGCTTCCCTGTATTTGCGTATGCATCCCCTGTATGTGCATGATATTTCCTTCGATATTTGCCATGATTGTGAAGGCCTCATCAATCCATGGCTGAACACGTGCTTTGGGAACTGCTTCCTTATGGCGCACCACGTCCACCTGCTCCTTTAATGCCTTGGAATACTGCATCCTCGCAAGCCGCTGAGTGAGGACTACTAACAAATAGTTCATCTGACACTATCGTACTACTGCTAGATTTCACGCGCCTCTGTCTCCAAGCACTAGATGTTGGGGTCCTCCTGCAAAGTTGTGAGGACCTCAAGTGCCTATTCCAACATGTCGGTATAGTTGCGCACTGCACCTCCAATTTCGTCCAACCTTGCTGCGATAGCGCTAGTGCACTATTCTCTGATTTTCAGGGAAGTGGAAGGTTGCGCCTTCAACTGCAGCTCGGCGATTTCGAGATTCAGCTCTAGCTGCCCCTTTGTCATCTCTTCCCTGGCCTCATGGACTTTGGTTGCAAAATTTTGGATCTGTACTTCTATTGGTATATCTGCTACAATGGTCAGCGTCGAGACGCATTGGAAAGTGTCATCAAACATCTCCACCAAATGTTGATTTTTCGGCACCAATTTGTTGTGCTCCAAGATGAGTTGTTCTATATTTATCTTCTGCTCACCCATAACTTGGATCGCACAACTCTTCCTAGCGCATAGCTCTACCATTATCCCATCCTAATGCTGATACAACATCTCTCGCGGAAGGGCAACTAAATTAAGGCCAAGTCCTTTCAACATGCTAACCGAAAATATATCGGCCACATTCGCTGAAATTATGGCCCCTTCTAGAAATACTATCGTATTGTCCATTCGTGCATGCAGCATCTGCTCTGTTACCGAGGATCTTGCTACGAGGTGGGTAGAAAGGGTACCCACCTGAGGAGGCTGCACCTGTAATTCCTACAGTTGCACCCTAAGGGCCCCCAACATGGTATGATGCTCCTGCATAAAATCCTAAAGCACTTCATTTGTGACATCACGGACCATCTCGCCAATGTCATGGAGATCTCCTTTAGTTAAGGTGATCGGGTCAATGGCCAACTTTGAGGCCTTGACCTTCTTCTTTGGTCTTGCTCGCTCTGTGATGTGCGGCTGCTTCAATTGTGTAGACACAGTCCCTTGGTCCGCACTCCCTTCTACTGTTTATGTTTCCTCTACCTTCTACACTTGTGAGGACTTGCTTGGCCCTTGTCTTCCTATGTTGTTGCTACCTCTGCTACTGTTGCTTCTTCTGTGGCCCTCTTCTGCTCCACGACTTTCTGTGTCACTTCTCGCGCTGCCCTTACCTCAACTGCTTCTTTTTCCTTCCACCTTTTTTCGGCTAATTGGGTGACATGCAGCTTGGCATCATCCTTTTTCTTTTGTGCTACCACCTTCTCCAGTTTTGCTAGATCTGGGGCGCCCCATTCCGGAGGCCATGTCTCCATGTCAGTGAAGATAGCATCATCAGTGGCTATAAATGGGAGCTTCGTCCACTACTTCATTGTATTCTTGCGTGCCCTAATCTAGACATTATTTATGTCGGCTTTATACTCAGCAAAACAATGCAAACTATTGTACACCACAGGTGACAGGCACTGCCTCCAATTCATCCACATTTGAAAGCCCGCCTCCATGAGCACCCAGAAAATTTTGTGTTGCGAATGCATTTTGTGTCCTTCATGGCCCAGAGCGAAGCTTACTTCATGGCCTCTGGTAAGTCTCTATCAATGTTCAGGAATTGACTGTCTTCTGGGAGTTCCCCTGCTACTAGAATGATGGATAACAACAACCACGTGTAGTGGAAGGTTTTACCCTACTCCTGGGCTTCGCAACAATTTTTCAAAAATTCCTCGTAGAGGAATTCAGACCAGTTGAACTAGACTGCTTCCATGCACTTCTCAGCCAGCGCGACCACTGGCACCGGTACCTCATTGGCGTGACATTGTTGACCTAGGTTTTCATTGATGTCAATATGGAAATATTCTAGATACTAGATGATCCATGAAGGGGAAGTAGAGCAGATCCATGAAGAGACAGGAGCAAAGCCATCAGGATTGTTAACGGGGGAGTTAACAAAGGAGGCATATCAAAGCTATTGCTTATGCTTAAGAGTATTGCAGAATATCAAAGCAAGAGAGGCATTTCGGAAAAGGCAGAAGCCTTCAAGGTATGAAGGTATCAGAGGAGGTCATTGAAAGAAATTGCAAAGCCAAAGGAAGACATTGGAGCAAGAGGAGCCAAATCAGAGGAGAATTGCATGTAATACATGCCCAAGAAGAACTGAGAGGAAGAAGTCATCAAAAGAGGAGTTAATGCATCAGAGGAGTATTGCAGAATACAAAAGCAGAGCATATCAGAGGAGAAAAGTAGAGCTATCGGAGGAGCAAATAGAGCCATCGAAGGAGAAAAACAGAGCTATCGGAGGCATATCAGGACTATCGGTGGTGGAAAACATATATATATGCAATATACACTATTAGAGGCCGAAAAGATATATATATATATAGATATATATGATATATATATATTATATAATATATTATCGTTGGTTATACTATAGCCACTACTAAAACCCTTGTCAATGATATATCTTTTGCAGATCCCGACAAGACATAATTGTCCGGTGTATAAACAATGGAAGTTCGGGTAGTGTTCCAAGCGGTTTTTTAAGTGTATTTCATATGTACTTATATTTGGGGTTCTAAGCTTGTCATATAATTGCACATGCAACTATATATATGTATATATTATATATATTTTATTATCTATATATATTATTTAATTCTATTTTTTTTATTTTATTTATATATTTTTATATATCTATTTTTCTATTACTTTATCTCTATAGTGTATATTAGATATCTATATATATCTATATGTGTAATATATATATATATATATATATATAATATATACTATTATATTATATATATATATATATATATTATATATAATATTATCTAATATATATATATTATATTATATATATCTATATATTATATATTATATAATAGCGATACATTATGGATCCACTGCAACATTATGAAACACTTTATTGAATATTGCATCTGCCTACCAGACCTCACAAAGTGTTGATTGCAATAAAGCATGCACACCAACTTAAACACTACAATATGACTTAATGCTATATCGCATCTGACATATCGCAAGTGCTTAAGGCCTTTTCGCTTTTAAAGCGTTGATTGCGATATATGTTACGGACCTGACGGTCCGATTGTAACATGGCTTAATATCATATCGCATCCGCAGGAGAATTGGCCATCAACCATCGGAGATGTCATGAGCTCATCTTCTATAGGACTTCCGGAAGCTATGACTGCCGATTGCAATTACAAAACCGACCCGATGTAGTTATATATGCGGGTGTAATAATTTTTTAAGTCTGCCCTTAAGCATTCGGTCAGTTTTTTCCATATATTCCTATGCATTTTAAATAATTGTATTGCATGGGGTTTGAAGGCCAACATGCATAAATAACGGTTCCGATAGTTTAGCAGGTCTAAACGATGGCAATTGCGACTGCGATGGTGACGTGGCAGCTGGGGCCTCCTAATTGGTACAGTCTCTCCGTTAACAGTAACGCCCTATGTATGAACGTTATTAAAGAAAAAAAGGGACCTCTCTCTGATATGGTTTAATAAACATCAGTTCCTTTGTAATGCGGCTTTATTTTTTGTATTAATGTGTCTGTGAAGCATTAGCTAATCTGAATAGGTAGAGGAAACTATAGTGACCGAGGAGGGAAGCTGAAGGATCAAGCAAGGTAGAGGAAACTACAGTGGCCGAGGAGGAAGCCAAAGAGCCAATGAAAAAAAAGGAAACCGACAGTGAGAGGCAACAGGAAGATACAAAAACAGAGAACAAGGAAAGTGGAAGTTGTTGTTGAAAAAGTTGGAGGAAACAGAGGCAGCTGTAGGGTCCAGCAGAGCTAAAAAGAGCCAAATGACCAACAGGACAAGAGGCATTCGAAGGGTGAGCTTCTCTGCTAATCATGTTACCCTGTGAAAGAATTAATCAGGTACACAACGTAGTTTGTAGAACAATTCTAGGATGTAGTAAATAAAGTTTTACCTGACATTGTTTGAAGGGAGAAGTAGTCAGCAGAGAAGTAGTCATGCTGAAGCATTTACTGTTACAGTAAGAACAAGATGCTTGAACAGAAAGTTGGTTCTTATGCAAAACTTAGTGCAGCTAATAGTAGACTCACTAAACCTGTGTGGAGACATTATCATAGATCATGAAGGCTATTGGAGAGTCTGTGTGGATAGTATGAATAGTTTTAAAGACTCCCTCATAAGAAGACTCGTTGTCATTGATGATGTAGCATGGAGAGTATAGTGAAGTTGTAAACAGACAGAACTCAGTAAATAAGAGTTCTGAGAGCAGAACATTACTATCAAACATGCGTTGAAAAGATTGTGTCAGAACCCTTGGGGTTGGTGCCTCAGAAGTAAGAAGGATTGGAGTCCTTGGGGTTGATGCCTCAGAAGTAAGAAGGATAGGAGTCCTTGGGATTGGTGCCTCAGAAGTAGGAAGGATTGGTGTCCTTGGGACTGGTGTCTCAGGAACTGGAAGGATTGAAGTCCTTGGGAGTTGGTGCTCCTATGTCCAAGATTGTTGCCTTGGCACAATAGAGTTGGAGCTCTAGAGGTTGGAGCCTCACAAAAGTCCAAATTGGTGCTTGGAAACTAATTGTAACCATTTATATATTGTATCTATTTTATTGCAAAGATTATATTAATAAAAGCATTGATACTTGTTGTTCATCTTGTGTTCTAAATATAAATGTTTTAACTGGTAAGACAATAGTTGAAAAATAAATACTGATTCACCCCCCTCTCAGTATTTCCAACAATTGGTATCAAAGCCAGTACCTTCTTTCAAAGACTAACAACTTGAAGGTTGATCTGTAGAACACAAAAGGCTAAGTCAAGGAAGAAAGTCTCCAATCCTCCTAAGGATGTGTCTCCCTCTACCACTAAAATAGAAGACAATCAATTTGAGGAGGCCCCATGGTTCAATGGGAACTTTAATATATGGGAAGCAAGAATGAGGAATTTCTTACAGAATCAAGGCATTGAAATCTATAAATCAGTGATTGTTGATAGCAGGATGGATGGAGAATCCAAGGAGTACAATGCAAAAGCAATGAAGGCAATCTTGAATGGGCTACCTGATTCTATAAAGAACAATCTAGGAAAATATTCATCAGCAAAGGGTATATGGGACAAACTTCATGACCTGCACTCAAAAGGAGCATTGACCATGACCATCAATAAAGAAGATGATGGAAATTAGGAAGGAAATCCAGAACCCATCATAGAAGCTGAAAATGAGAATGATGACATCAAGGCTAAAGCAGACCTAGAAGATGAAGAGAATGAAAAGGATTTGTAGAAGATCTCCTCGCTCAACTTATGGATGCCATGGAAGAGATTAACAATTTGAAAAAGGAAAATGAGGAACTTAAGAAGATAGCACTCGCTAGTGACCAAGATCAAACAAGGGAGAAAGTTGAGCTTGCCAAGCTTTAAGTACAAGAAAGGGATGAAGAGCTTGCCAAGCTTAAGAAGGAATTTCATCAAATCAAAAGAAAGCATCATGAAGAAGTCATATCCATGACAAATGAATTGGATAAAGCAAAGCAAGGGGAAGATACCTTGTTAAGTCAACTTGAACAAAGGCACAAGAGCTTGAACAAACTTGAAGAAGAGATTGGTCAGTACAAGGTAGAGGTCTCCTCTCTCAAATCTCAACTACAAGAAGCAAGGAAACAAGCACAAGGAGCTGAGAAGACAATGGAAGCATTGGAAGTCATAGATGGACAGGTTGATGAAGTAGCAAAGGAAAGAAACACCATGATATGTCAACTAAAAGCAAAGGATGAAGAAATCTTCAAAATGAAGTCAGATATCATCTGCCTTAAAATAGGAGCAGATGAAGCTACTCGTATCAAGGAAGAAACTAAGAAACAACTTGCTAAGAAGAATAATGAGTGTGAAATATTGGAAGAAGAGATTGTCTTCCTCAGCAAAAAGGTTGAAGGGATGAACAAAATCTTGAAGAGCTCTCAGGCCTTAGATGACATGCTCAACTATCACAAATGTCCATTTGATAAATTAGGTCTCGGGTATGCAGGTGAATCCTCAAACAAGAATGATAATGATTCAAACAAAAGGGATGTGAAGAAGCTAGAAAGAGATGGTGATGCTCCCAATTCCAGCAAAGGCAAAGAGAAACATCAAGGCTACAATGGAAGAAATCCTACTCCAAGAAGAAACGTAGATGATGTCAAAGATGCGAGAGGCAATGGTTATCATCAAAGGATCCCAAGGCAGAAAGGCTTTAGAAGTACATCAAGGAAGTCTCCATCTCCTAGGTACCAAAGTTCATTTTTTGGTTATTGTTATTCTTGTACAAACTTTGGTCACATGGCAAAAGATTTTAAACCATCTCATAAAGATAGATATTATGGTCCCCAACAATCTCCAGGAAACAATTTTACAGGAAGAAAGCATGAATTCTTATTCATGAACAATGTAGAATCTTCAAGTGTTATAACATTGGTCATATGGCACGTGATTGTAACCTACCTTGGGCTCTTACACAAGCTACAACCCTACAAAATAAGAAAGTTGCATAAGTATGGAGAAGGAAGCAAATACAATCCGAAAGTCCCTTGAACTCTCCAGCCAACAACACATGCCATTGGCCTAAATTTTGACAATCTAAGCATTTGATGGGAAGACTCTGCCAAAGGAGATGATGCATATAGTTAGGGGGAGCCTGTGATTCTTGATCTTTATTGCGGAAGCTATTAATGAAAGGGTCCTTATGAAATCCTTTTTGAGCTATATTAACAATCATTCTTTGATAAAGATCATTTATCAGGAGTACTCCATTGAAGAACCTGATCCTATAACCATTCTTTGGACTGTTGTTAAAGATGATTTACACTTAATCTCTAAGTAGTATTTGGAGCAACAGATAAGGTCATCTAATGCTGCAAAATTAGGGCAAATAACTATGGTGCTGATATTACAGATTCTAAATGTCTTGACTCAGGGATTTAATGTGAGAACAGATAAATTATGGACACTAATAGAGGAAATATTCAAACAAACAAATACATATAGAATGGAGTTTGAAGTAAGAGCAGATGGCAGCATATAACAAAACTGAAGCATTGCAAGAAGATGAAAATGAAAAAAATGAATTTAAAAGATAGTCACAGATAGGATATCTAAATCTGCTAGTGGCAATAACTTGCAGAGATATGTACAAAAACACAAGGAAAATATGGCTCATAGAAAGGAGAATATTGTGCAGTCAAATATAACTTATGATGATACAAGTCACTTAGAAAATATAGCAACAGTGAGGCACAACCTCTCACCATTTCATCCAAATGAAATGATGTTGAACATTGGATGGTGGTGACTTAAGGAGAAGCACAGAAACACAAAGGAACTCGAATATGAAGAAAGATAACAAGAAAGAAAATTTTAGTGGCATTTTCTCCTGATTCAGACTATGAAGGCCTGTCAATTCTGACTATGGAAACAACAATATGGACTGAAGCATAAAAACCTAGACTTGGACACTTGGTGTATGGCTATCTACAATTTGAGTGAAAGCATTGAAGTAGAGCATCTTTAAGCATTGTTGAAGCCATGATAAAGTAGTTCTGAGACATGAAGAGGGAATAATGTGCTAATTGATGATAAAGCATCAATCGTTCTATCTTGAGTAAAAAGAAGAGCACTATGACAGGGGGAGTCACAGACCCATGAAGATATACCATTCATGAAGAACATAAGCACTTTGATAGGGGGAGTCCTAGAGCACTCCTTTGCCATTGATGTCAAAGGGGGAGAGAAGAAGAATATTGCCATCAATAACAAAGGGGGATATTGTTGACCTAGGTTTTCATTGATGTCAATATGGCAATATTCTAGATACTAGATGATCCATGAAGGGGAAGTAGAGCAGATCCATGAAGAGACAGGAGCAAGGCCATCAGGATTGTTAACGGAAGAGTTAACAAAGGAGGCATATCAAAGCTATTGCTTATGCTTAAGAGTATTGCAGAATATCAGAGCAAGAGAGGCATATCCAAAAAGGCAGAAGCCATCAAGGTATGAAGGTATCAAAGGATGTCATTGAAACACATTGCAAAGCCAAAGGAAGACATTGGAGCAAGAGGAGCCAAATCAGAGAAGAATTGCATGTAATACATGCCCAAGAAGAACCAAGAGGAAGAAGTCATCAAAAGAGGAGTTAACGCATCAGAGGAGTATTGCAGAATATAAAAGCACAACATATCAGAGCAGCAAAGTAGAGCTATCAGAGCTACAAGAGGAGCTATATATATATGTCATATATATATGCCAAAGAAGAACATCGGAGGAGAAAACAGAGCATATCAGAGGAGAAAAATAGAGCTATCGGAGGCATATCAGGACTATCGGTAGCGGAAAACATATATATTATATATATAGTATATAATATATATATTATTATATATATATATATTTTATATATATATATATATTATATATAATATAGATATAGATATTATATATATATATATATATATATATATATATATATATATATATATATATATACATAATATATAATATATGTATAACTGTATATATATATTTTAATTATATATATTATATATATATATATATTCTATATATATATATATAATATATATATATAGATTTCAACATATATCATATATATATTATATATATATATATATATATATATATATATATATATAGAGAGAGAGAGAGAGAGAGAGAAGGCGGAGTTAATATATATATCGGTGGGTTCTACTATGAGCCACTACCGGAACCCCGAAATGGATATATATGTGCGGACTGCGAGACATATATGTCCAGGTGTATAAACAGTGGAAGTTTTGGGTAAGTGCTTCAAAACGGGTTTTAAGTGTATTTCATATGTATTGTTTATATTTGGGCTTCAAGCTTGCCGCATTAACACTTGCCAAATTGCAACATATATATATATATATAATATATAAAATATAATTATATATATATTATAATATATATATTAAGCGATATATTGCATACCCACTGCAACATTATGAAACGCTTTATTGAATATCACATCTGCCTCTCGAATCTCGCAAAGCGTCGATTGCGATAAAGCATGTGGACCCGCTTAAACCCTACAATATGACTTAATGCTATGTCACATACGACATCTCGCAAGTGCTTAAGGCCTTGCCACTTTGAAAGTGTTGATTGCGATATATGCTGCGAACTCGATGGTCCAAGTGTAACATGGTTTAATATCATATCGCATCTGCAAGAAAATCATCCATTGGCCATCAAATATGTCATGAGCTCATCTTATATAGGAATTTTGGAAGCTACGACTATCAATTGCGATTACACAGCAGATCCAATGCAGTTATAGATGCGGGTGTAATAATTTTTGAACTCCGCCCTTAAGCATTCAGTCAGGTTTTTCCATATATTCCTATGAATTTCAAATAATTGTATTGCACGGGGTTTGAGGGCCAAAATGCATAAATAACGATTTTGATAGTTCAATAGGCCTAAACAATGGTGATTGCAATTGCGATGGTGACGTGGCAGGTGGGGCCTCCTGATTGGTACAATATCTCTGTTGATAGTAAAGCCCTATGTATGAACGTTATTAAAGAAAATAAAGGGACCTTTTTATGATATGGTTTAATAAACATCCTTTCCTTTGTAATGTGGCCTTCTCTTCTGTATTAATGTGTCCATGAAGCATTGGCTAAACCGAATAGGCAGAAGAAACTACAACAACCGAGGAGGGAAGCCAAAGGATCAAGCGAGGTAGAGGAAGCTACAATGACCGAGGAGGAAGCCAAAGTGCCAACAAAAAAAAGGGAAACCGATGGTTAGAGGCAACAGGAAAATACAAAAATAGAGAACAAGGAATGTGGAAGTTGTTGTTGAAAAGGCTGGAGGAAACAGAGGCAGCTGTAGGGTCCAGCAGAACTGGAAAGGGCCTAAGGACCAACAGGACAGGAGGCATTTGAAGGGTGAGCTTCTCTGCTAATCATGTTACCCAGTGAAAGAATTAATCAGGTACACAATGTAGTTTGTAGAACAATTATGGGATGTAGTAAATAAAGTTTTATCTCACATTGTATGAAGGGAGAAGTAGTCAGTAGAGAAGCAGTCATGCTGAAGCATTTACTGTTACAATAAGAACAAATGCTTGAACAGAAAGTTGGTTCTTATGCAGAGCTTAGTGCAGCTAATAGTAGACTAACTAGAGCTAGGTGGAGACATTATCAGAGGTCATGAAGGCTATTGGAGACTCTGTGTGGAAAGTATGAAGAGTTGTAAAGACTCCATAAGAAGACAGGTTGTCATTGATGCTGTAGCGTGGAGACTATAGTGAAGTTGTAAACAGACAGAACTCAGTAAAGAAGAGTTCTGAGAGCAAAACATTACTATCAAACATGTCTTGACAAGATTGGGTCACAACCCTTGGGGTTGGTGCCTCAGAAGTAAGAAGGATTGGAGTCCTGGTTGATGCCTAAAAAGTAACACTACAAGAAAAATGTCATTGGTGAGGGGAAAAAAATTTCACCATAAGGTCATTGGTGACGGTCAAAAGAGCCTTCGTCACCAAAAACTGAACATCACCAAAGCTGGCATCACCAAAAGTATAGGTGTTGTAGTGACATTCAAAGTCCATCACCAATAACAATTTATAATGACGGATAATGACCATCACCATTTTATATGAGCAATGGTGATGAACCATAACCTGTGTCACCAAAAACTGAACGTCACCAAAGGTGGCATCACCAAAAGTATAGGTGTTGTAGTGACATTCAAAGTCTGTCACCAATAATGATTTATAATGACAAATAGCGATCGTCACCATTTCATATGAGCGATGGTAAACTAAGCGTCACCAAAGGTGGTGTCGCCAAAAGTGTAGGTGTTATGGTGACATTCAAGGTCTGTGACGAATATTAATTATAATGACAGATAGTGACCATCACCATTTCATATGAACAACAATGATTTATTGTGATGGATCTTTCATGGTCATCACTATTGGTGCATATATATGGTGACGTTCATTGACCGTCACCAAAAACTACATTGCCAGAAGTATAGGTGTTGTGGTGACATTCAAGGTCTGTCACGAATAACGACTATAATGACAGACAATTACCATCACCATTTCATATCAACAACAATCATTTATGGTTATGGACCTTTGAGGGTCGTCAATATTGATGCGTATATATGGTGGCGTTTGTTGACCGTTACCATTTCATATTTTGGTGAGGGTTGAAAAATGTCACCAAAGCTCATTGGTGATTGTCAAAAGAGCCTATGTCACCAAAAATTGATCGTCGTCATTCCATATGGATATCAGGGCATGATGGAATCGAACCACCAACCTCTTGCTTGTAAAGAAGATGCTCTTCCATCAAGCTAGCACCCTTTAAAGAATTAGACTTTTAAAAATTAGACCTTGAAACTTCATAAACTGTAAATTCTACAGCTTTCAATAAATTAAATTCTTGGCAATATTTTACTAAACAAGCAAAGCAACATCGAAGTTGTAGGTCCCTACCTAATGGTTATGGAAGTTATGAAAAGTGGGTGGAAGGAAAATAACTATGTATAAGAGAATCAATACGTTTAGTTGAATACTCAATTAGAAGTGAAACTTTAAAGACATTTATAATTTATAAATGACCTATAACTAGTAAATGCACCAAATATTGCAAAGGAAATGTCATAAGTGGATAGCATATGGAAGAAGAAAATTGATGAAGACATATGCAGTATGTTATAAGTTGAGTGAAAGAAAAAGCTCAATGTTTTTGTTGTTTGATGTTTGATATCTGAATGATATCTAAACTTCTGTGAAAATTTAAAATGGATCTCCAGAAACCATTAACAATATATATATATATATATATATCCCCTTTACATAAACCAAAATGCAATTTGGAATTGCGCAAGTCCACTCTAAAAATATGACATCAACCAACAAATAAAAGAAATTGACTTGGATAGAGAACAATAGCTTCACCTTCATTCTTGAGTTGCTTCTGTTTATTTGAATTTTACTTGTGACATTCTTTATCTGACAAGGAATCAAAATCATCACTAGTATTCAATTAATCCAACACGGACTTTGGAGATCCCACTTACATCTGTATTTTTGTTGCCATGCCTAAAAACCATGGAGATCCATGTCAATAGTAGAATAAGATGTGTGTTTGCAGCTCAAGAACACATTCCTTATTAACCATTGTTATCTGACAGAAACCAAAGAGACAACACAATATCAGCATACACAAAATCCCCTACTGAAATATAATCATAACTTAGCTAAGAAGTCTAAAAGATGTTCTAATTAATAAACTTTGTATTTGGAAATTTTGTTTCTTTAGATTTAAAAACAACAATGTTGTACAACACTTCTGTCTATTTATCTAGGAAATTATATCATAGCATATGTCACATGGTCACAATCTACAGTACTTTTGTGCCTTACAACAACCCCCCATTTCTTATCATTAAAATTCCAAAACTATAATGTGAAATGGGTCCTTTTTTAATTTTTGTTTCAAATTGGTATCAATTTAAACTTCTATTTCATGAAGGGCTTTTTCAGTAAAACCAATCAAAAAACCCCAATATAAAAAAATTTATCTTTATCATTGCGATAAAGCGATCGCAAGATCGCATATCGCAATGACAAAGAAAACACAATGTAAGGGACATGTTAGTTTTCGCCGATGTGAAATCGCTATCGGATATCGGCAAAGCATAAAGTAACACAAGTAATGATCCTTGCTGAAATACAATGCGAAATCGGCAATCGACAATCGGAAATCAGCGATAACATCTAAAACACAATTAAGTTCCCCCTCGTCCGATGCAATGCGATATCGCTATCGGTGATCGGTGACTCACCATGCCCTCATCCTAAGCGGCCCTACCAACTATGCCCGACGCGATGCGATATCGGATATCGGCGATCGGGGATTCCAAGCAAAACCAATGCAATAACTTAGCATTTCCCCAATGCCCGATTTCGCAAAAGGTAAATTGCACAGTTCTCAAAGTAACAGTCATAAAGGCAGTTTGATATGATTTATTTGTAATTAAGGCCATATCCTTTGAAAAAGCCACTCATCCACATTCAAACCGCCAAATCACCCTAAGCATGCTTCAAATAAATCATTTATCCATTAATTGAAGCAACTGTAATTAATGAGACTGACAGGCCGTAACGACCATCTAATAAGAAAAGCAGGCTTGAAGCCTATCCACGTATTTGATCCTAAGGCCACCTTAAGTCGATTAATTACTATGAATGCGCCAAGATATATATATATATTTCATTCTGTTCGATTCATGATATTGTTGCATGTGTTGCGCTTATCTTTCACTCTGCGCAGAATTCTTTCATAGAAACAGAAGAAAGTGGAATGGGAAAGAAATCCAAGAAGACCACAATGCCTACTGCTCCGCCAGCCGCAGGGCTAGCTGTCGCTGATCCAACTGGGAAGAACAAAGGATTGATATCAGATACAACATGCTTAGGACTCACCAAGACCACTTGGCAAGGGACTTATAATTTGATTGAAGCAGAAGGGCCAATGGTGACCGAAGTAGAGATTTTATGTGATAATACCAGCAAATCTGATGCCAATTTGAAGGACTTGGCTGACTACTTCCTACAAAGAATAGCGGCTCGGGAGCAGGTTCTTCCTTACACAGATGTGGTAAGATGGGCACTCCAAGAGCTCCCAATTATCAATAGGCTGTTTGAAACTACGGACGGGAGAGTTTTCGGTTCGTTTCGAGTCGAAGACCTAAGGCTAATGTATCACCTGCCGCAAGAAGAGAAGAAATATAATGCTGCATTTTTAGAGCAGTTTCGAGCAGAGAACGAGACCGAGTCTGAACCAATTCGAGGCTGGAGACAAAATCCAGCAAAACACAAGCATGAAACCTCCGGTAAGTACTCAGTTGACTCCCTGTGTTCTCCTTACTGTTATGCTGGAATTATGATGTGTAGACTATGGGGATTGCACGACTCTGCCAATTTCACCATAGAAATGGTTCCCCTAATAGAGGCAGCATGTAGTGGAGAAATCATGGATTGGGCGGTTATATTATCCGACAAGTTAGCCAAAGCCATTCTTGACTTCAGGTTGGACTATTGTGTCACAGAGAGGGTTATTCCGCCATTTTATTATAGTGCCTATATTATGGATGTGTTGTGTTTTAATTCTGAGTTTCCTGTATTGGGATGGAGGTGGACGTCGCAAGACCCCACACCCATTCACATATATCATCGAAAACTATGGAAGACTAGTTATAAGCACCACCTGTACCAAATCTGCAACGGTTTTATGTTGCTAATTCATTATTCAATTTTTAATAAGCCTGCCCCGAAAATTTCCGAGCAAGCAGGGGTATATTTGACTGCAGTAGCAAGTTGGTTTGGGGAGGAGACATACACCTACATCAGAGCTTTTGGCAGTCAGGCTAAGCCACATGTGCTACCACTTTATATCCCCAATAAGCTACTTGCCAGGGAGGTAGCTTATCAAATCAGCGCTGAAGGGGTCACCCAGACCCTGAAAAGAGCTAAAAAACATGTTTGGCCTTCTTTTCCATTACGAATTGGAGTATATACCCTGCATGATATCAAGCATGCGGAGAAGGAAGCTGGGAAAATGAATTTGCTCACTCTGGCTACTCTACCAAGGAGGCAGTATGATCCAAGAAAGATCGCTAACAATGTGCTCGACCAGGCCAAATTGGCCAAGATCGAGCACAAAGAAGACAAATTCGAAGATTTGTTCGCGTCAGCCGAATCACTGTATCAAGTCAAGTCACTTGCTCGAAATGTTTATAATGATGAAGGGCTAGTTGAGTTTAACAGAATTAGAGAACAGAGGTTGCAAACTCTGCCTCTAGACCTGTTAGCAACTGTTCCGACAACAACCAGGTCAAACGAGTCTGAGCAGCGAAATAATACACCACCTCCTACTACATCAAAACAGCAGGAGGAAATGCATAGCCAGAGGCAGGAGGTGACTCAGGAAAATATGCAGCGACAAGAAGAAACCCAAGCAAAGACCCAAGAAGAGAGCAGCTCTAAGGATAACCATGATCCATTAGTTGATCCGAATTTGCTCTAGCAATGGAATCAATTCAGTACAATCATCAATAACTTAGAGTGCTCAAAAGATGATGAGGTTTCAAAAGAAGGTGAAACACAGGAAGCGACATCGAAACCGGTTTCAGGTGAAACCAGCGGCCTACCCAAAACAAAAGAACTAGAGATAATTCCTAAAGATCCAACGGGAGAGATCGTTTTGCAAATTGAAGAGATCCCCCCTTTAGATGTATTTTACAGCCCCAAGAATAAAGACATCAAAAGGAGAAGAACTGATCAACCTTCCCCATTCCATGAATTAACAGTAATGGGCAATGTTGTATGGAAAGAGGAATTCGACCCCTCCGATGACTTAACCAAGCTATCACAGTTCGCTGGAGCATATTCGGCGGCGACTATTGATAAAGCAACGGAGGTGAGAAATTTGTTAAAAGCCAAGGATCAGGATATCTCTTCACTACAGGTGAGACTATCAGAAGTTCAGCAGAGAGCAGAGCAGGCGGAGAAAGAATTGCTAGCACAGCAGAAGAACAATAACCAACTAATGAAGCAATTACAAGAGCAAAAATAGAGGATAGATGAAGGCGCAATACAAAGACAAAAGGAGCTATCAGCGGCACTGAAGCAGTTAAGAATATCAACTGAGGGAACAATGAAAGCGAAAGATGAACAAATCGCTCAATTGACCACTCAAATTAAGCAAACGAAAAATCTCCCTCAGATGGATGAGTTCAAAGCAGAAGCGCTCCAGCTAAATAAGGGATTGATTAATCAGGTTAAGCTATTATGTCAACACATTATACGAGCAGAACCATTATGTGAATTGTCAGCATCTATAAGCGAAAAGGTAGACAAAGCAAGGGCCGACTTGGATCAGGCCGAAGAAACACTGACAAACTTTATAGAATGGCAGGATTCAGATGTAGGCTGGGCAGCTAATCTACCATGAATTTTGGAATCGTACAAAGAAATATTATTAACAGAATGGCAATCACAACTAATGAAAGCAGAAAGAGCAACTTTCAGATGCAGGACAATCAGTGAAAATTTGGTTGAATTAGTGAATAATACATTGTATTTATCTAACATAATTTCCCAATGCACTCCAGGTCAATTAACAACAACAAATATACTGGAGCACTCATGCTATCCGAAGCTGGAGAAAAGCGCAAGATCGATCGCTGGAATCAACAGTCTGACGTGGGATGCTTATTGGTTCTTCTTAATCAAACCATACAGCCAAAGAGTCGTCTTGAAGTGCCTAGCCGATGTTGTCGGTTATATTATACCCGACATCTAGGATGCCACCTTCGCCGCCCAATTCATCTTACGCCTCAACAAACTGCCAAAAGTAGAACCAATGCTCGCGATAAGCCAGCTAAGGTTTAAGGGAAAACAACCTGAGGCATGACTCATTTCACCGACTGCCAGATCGCTCCTGAGAGATAGACCGCATTTATTGATACCAATTTAGTAGGATTTTGTTTCATAGATCTTTTTATTTTAGTAGTATTTATAGACCCTTTCATGCATTTAGAAAGGGTCGTAAAAGTTTTGTATATGACTTAAACCCTGAAGCTGCACTATTGTACTTCAGGGATATTCTTTTATGAAACTTGACCAATTATTCCGAATTTGATGAAGAAGGCTTTTATGCAAATGTGCACTTTTGTCATTGTTTGAAAGCATTTCTGTGTTGAAGAAGGAATTTTGAATAGCGATAGATATTTCGGATCGATCTACAGTTCACATGGTACTATTATCTACGTCTGTATTCTTTTTCGTTATATGAATTGTTGTTGAAATCGCTCTTGCTATTATCGCTTATATATATATGTGTTTTTCACAGCATTCCTTATGCATTCCACTATTGGTTGTTTATCGCATGCTTTCCTTTCAGACATATATATGTATCGATGATATGAACAGTGAATGTAGTAATTTGTATTTATCGCTTCATTGTGACTATTCATGTGAAGCAATCTTTGAATGATTAAACATCTTTTATTTATTTTACAGAGTCATCTATATGCCTGATAAATAGATAAATATTATTTAACGCTACATTTTGAATGAATAAGTTGTTCCCAGGATTAGTATTAGTTTCCCTATTTTTGTCAATAGAATAAGTTATTCACCTATCATTTAAGCAATTTATTCATCACCCATCCATCCCTTTTATTTCATTATCAGGAAACTGGTCCCGTTATCTCCAGTCGGAGCCACCATTCCAAACGGAAAAGGAGTTGTACCAAGGTCCGGACCAGGTGGTTATCCCCGATGTTGTGGCAACGATTTCGGAGGCCTCAACATTTCTGGCGCTAGAAGGAGGGCCATCCACTATGAATGGCGAGTAAGCCAACACCTACAAACCATTAAAAGAGTAACTCACCCTCCACCTCTCCTCGAATATCTCGTTCGCATTCTGAATCTCTAGTATCCAGACGAGACAAAGAGGAATCAACCACTACTGCTCAATTACATCATACTTCAGAACACTTAAGTCCGGAGTCCCCTGAAGTTCAATCCATCATCCAGAAACTTCAAGGCTTCTGAATTTCCCCTCCTGGATCTGAAGTATCACAAGGCAGTCACACTTCGCAATTTCGCGTACCCCCTCATCTTACCAGACTCCAAAGTGAAAAGTTAGGTATTGAGCCACCTGAATTTCCTTTACCCGAAAGGAAAAGGATAAAAAAGACCACTGAAGGTTCTGGTAGCGAAACCCTTTCCCCATCATCTTCCATTTCATCATCACCTGTGCGAAGTCATATAGCCACTTCACCACTTCATATAGTTGTTCACCAAGGGACTTCATCTCAAGCATCACAATCTTTTCAGTCTGTACTTCTGCCTCCACCTCAAGCACCTGGAACACCACAAGCAATCGTCGGTAATCCTAAAATGGCCCAAAGACCATGGAGAAGTCCTAGTGCGGTTACCATGCCTGCACCTTTACATCCATTACCTGATTACCTCGAAAAATGGTTACCCAAATTCAATCCAGATGCTGGAACGTCTGCAGAAGAACATATTAACAATTTTATGCTTTCAGTCAATCTAAAGGGAGTCACTGAAGAAGATGTGGTAGTAAGATTGTTTCCCTATTCACTACAAGGATCTGCAGGGTCTTGGTATTTTTCCTTACCCTCTGGATCCATCACAAGTTGGAATATCTTCCAGGAACAGTTTCTCACCGAATACGGTGATGACAGATCCTTAGCTACACTTGTCCATGATCTTTCAAATTTAACGATCGAATCAAGAGAACCCATCAAGGAGTTCAACTCCAGATTTAACAAACTCTTGAACAAGATCCCCACTAATGATAAGCCAAGCGAACAAGTTAGAAGCGAGTGGTATATCACTGCTTTGCCTTCAAACATTGCTATATTCGTTGATAGGGCCAAACAGCCCACATTAGCCGAAAACATGAAGGAAGCACTCGCTGTAGAAAAAAGTGTAATCGCCTTAGAAAAGAAAACTGCCTTGGAAGAAAGAAAATCTAAAAAAGTGTCCTTTAAAGACGACTCTAAG
>APFE031535562.1:101796-141166 GCA_000404065.3 Pinus taeda | reverse complement strand
AACAATGATGCATGATATTAATACCATAAATCCTATAATGACGAAAAATTACATATAACAGTTATTGATCAAGGGAGGGGCGTACAAACATTAGCGTTATGCATTTAATGGGTATATTAAATATAGACATGGGTCTTGAATTTTGAATGCAGGTTAGGGATAACATTATGAGGTAATAAGCTTACAAAGGTATACCTTTTCATCAACTCATGGAATAAGCCTACAAATGTATATATTCTAATAAACTCATAGAAATGCGTTCATAAGCAAGACCCTATCTACAACATCTTCATAGGAAAAAAATAGCATACATAATCGTAGCTTTGTTGTTGTTATGTGTAAAAAAAACCAAAAATCATTGGATTGTAGTGGATTGTGGAGTTGTGACATATTGGGCAATGGATTTTGTTTATCCTCAAAAACTTATTGTTTCAAAAATAAGTTTATAAACAAAATTTTTTCTATCTAGTACATATATCAAGGAAAATCCTAAAGAGATACCAATGCTAGAGGTCACAATCCTAATTTCAATTTATAAATGATCACTAGTAATTTAAAGAATTAGTGGTTTCAAGGCTCCTACATTAAACTTATACCAATGGATATATTTGACTTAAAGAATGAATCGTAAGGTGTTTGTGAGAAAGTTTTCTTTATTAATTGATTTTCAAACCTTGTTCACTATCATTATTTTTTAGGAGGGTTATTGGTTATATAGAAGAAAGGGTCTTTATGTTACCACATAATTCTCATTTTTTTACTTTGCCACCACATATATCACAAAAACATCAATATGAGTTCACCTCCGAAATATGCCATTAAAGTTTTTAGATTTATTAGTTTGTCAAGATATCATGAATAACTTAGAAAGCTAATTGAGAAATGACATTCCGTGAATCACATTGATATTTTCCACATAAATTGCCAATTATATTATGAAATCCATAATGAAAAGATTTATTGGACAATATGGTTCTATGAGGAAATTTTTTTAGACAGATTCACGTTTTGGATTGTGAGAAGTTAAAGTTTATGTTTCAAATTTACCCACAAAATAAAGTATGCAAATGAAAATTAAAACTTTGGAAATCGTGTGAGAAACCATACTAAATCATGAAAATAATTAAAATGCATAAAAACAACTAAACATAATGTTAAAAATAATTAAAATGCATAAAACCAACCAAAATAATGTTAAAAATAATTAAAATGCATAAACAACAAAACTTAATGTTAGTAGATAGCAATCTATATTAAGAATTATTAAATAAAATATTCAAATGGTCTCTTAATGGATAGAGAACATAACAATAACACCGAACCTTTTTTAAAATGGTAATTATAAAAAAAAAAATCATAATATATTGGTTTATTATAAATTAACAATATAACCTTAAATAAAAGTATAAATTATTGATAAGGATATTTACATATTCATATCTTATGTCTATCACCAAAGTTAATTATTCATGAACTTGTCATTTCTAACGCATGTTTAGAATGGCCATTGACCTAACACAAGACCGTTTCAATTCATGAATGTAGCTTTATGTGATTTGGAAATTTTTTAATGCCATATATTTGATTAGATGAAATACCTAAATGTCTATAAAAACTCGAGCTATGCAAGCCATAAAAAATGCACAAAACCTAATCAAGGATTTATGTTTTGAAATCCGAGGCAGCGACGAATAATTTGGTTTATGTGTAAGTATTATTTTGTCACTGCATTAAATTTAGTAGGAACTTTCTATAATATCCAAATAAGACCTCGCATTTTCTTGTAATTATATTCTACTCCTCTCATTTTCTTGTAATTACACGCTATCGTTGTTTCCAGACTTTCCAAAATTTATAGATTGAATATATTTTTTTAAATGACAATGAATCAGTAACTTGTTTAATTTTTCTTTCAACTATAATATTAAGAATATATTTATATTTTTGATGTACATTTTAAAATGTCATGTGTATCTAAATTAACTCTTCATTAAAATTAACCTAAATAATAATAAAAAAAAAAATCTCCATTTATCATTAAGTCTATTTTTTAAAATTATATATATAAAATATTAAATATTTTTATAAAATTTAAAAATTATTTACTTTACTGATAAAAATAGTTATAATAAATTTAGATCTATAATATTTACTTGAGAAAACACAATTTTTAATTCAAAACAAGTCACCATATAGTATTTTAGGTAACTTTTCATATAATTATATGGTATTTCATGGATTAAATATTTCTTTTATAAATATTAATGAAACTTATTGAGGATAAATATTATATATAATGTTTGAAATTAATTATATTGTTAGGCTTTATTAAAAGATGAGTAATTGTTATAGTTATAGAGTTTTTTTTCATCATGAAAATTTATTTTTTAAAATAGATTTTATTAATGTTTATTAAATATAAAAAATGAATTAATGTTTATGTATGGATATTTGTATGAATTAGTATTGTTTTATTTTCAAAGTTTTCAAATATGATGGCCATTTAAGTACAAAATATGCAAAGACATAATTTCTACTTAGCACTTTAAAAAATGTCTTTCAAGATGGAGCCATAGATGAAACTTCTACTTTAGTGGCTTTAAAATGTAATCTACCTAGTGTGTATATCATAGAGAATTTCTAAAAAGCAAAGATAACTAAATACTCTTATTTTATAAATATTTTTTTCTTAATTTATAAATTTAATGATTTTTTTATCTGACACGCTAAACTTATACACGTAAATTTATTATGTCTAAACAAAACACTATAAATAATATTTTTACAACAAAATTTTATTTATTATTAGGTTTTGAAACCTTATTGATATAGACAAATTTTACATAGTTTTGTAGAAAAGAAAAACATTCTATTATCTAACAATTTCTATATTTCAAACCTAAAATTATGCTATCAAAATACCATTAATATTTAGCAAAATTTTAAAAATATTGAAATAATTAAAAAAAATATTTTTAATACATGAATTGAATTTTTTTCACATATACCTAAATCATCATAACCAACTTTGTAGTTTAATTATAATTTCAACAATATACTTGTATTTTTTTTTTCAATTAAAGCACATTCACTCAATAGAAAACTGGTGTTCCTAGCTTTGGAAGACTCAAGCTCCTCTTAAATATAAGGTTTTGGCTTGCAAATAATTTAAATTATTGTAAGGGGAAAGCTGTATTAAGATGGACTTGAGTGGCTTACACCCTTGAAATTTTTAAGAAAATTAATCTACATATTTTTATCAATTCCCCATACATATATACATACCTATACACAATATGTATTTTTATCGGTACAAAGGAACTCAAAATCAAGACCAATGGAATAAAAATACCCTTCAAGTATTTTTACAACACTAGCTTTCGATAACTCTCTTACAAACTTTGACAAGGATGTCATATACCTTTATTTTTCATATTTAGTGGGCAAGGAATTCAAGGGTCTTTAGAAGCAGAGACATCACCGAACCATCATTGTTGTTTCCATTACAATGATGGCTATAGAATATGAGGTTAAGTGGAAATGATGGCTATGGAATATGAGGTTAAGTGGAAGATTAAAAAGTTAAGGGTGCCAATCATGTTGCATATTGATGACAACATTCTTTAGTGATTTTTCTATGGGTCTTCGAGGAGATCCCCATGTGTGGAATTAGCATAGTTTTATATATAGCTCATAATCATTATATCTTTGTGTTATGCCCATGGGAAAGGCATTAACAACAAAGCAGAGTTCCTCAGTTCCTAACCGTATGATCATTGCTGAAGATAGCCCAGGATAAAGGCATCAGAAAACTACATTACAGATTTTTGTAGACTTCCACATAGTGATAAAATGGGAAAACAATAATATCTTTATTGAAAAGTTATAATTAAACCTACTTCTATATTTTATTAAAAAATATTATCAATGTTTTGATGGGCAATCTTTCAAACACATTTACAGGATACTGAATCAACTTCCCAAAAATGCACTAGCGCAGCACTTTTAATATATCGAAAACTATTGATTGTAAAAGCATAGAAACATTTCTCCTAATGTCCTTTATCTCTGTGATATTTCTTGATTTTGTAAATATTGGTACCTTCAATGACATTGAAGAAATACATTGTAGAGATAAACGTGATCTCAGGTACATAAAACAAAGATGCACTCCGTTTTGTATCCAAAGGGACAAAGCCGTGGTAGGAAGAAAACATCAATCTTAAGGTGGATAGTGAGCCTTCGATAGGACAATAACATATATCTTTCTATCATGAAATATGATTATTTTTCTCGCAATAAAGTTTAAAAAATAAATTAAAGCACGTACCATGACAATAGATAAACGAAATTCAGGGATAAGTGGTGGTGATGCTCATTAATTTCTTAATGAAAAGACCATCATATCTCGGGGAGTTACGCTATGAATATTATAGCTCTCTATAACATTAATGAATTCACTCCTTTGGCCCTTCGAAAGCTGTCTTAATTCCATGCAAGATGGCGCAAGTAAAATTCCGATGTCGATAACAATAAGTAAGGTAAAGATTCGTACTAAAAGAAAAGGTAGTGTAAAGATTAAAATTTGGTGAGTTTTTTAATCTAATTTTTTAAATTTGGTGGGTTTTTCTGAGTTAATTTCAATAAGTAATGTAAAGATTAAAATTTGGTGAGTTTTTTAATTTTTTTTTTAAATTTGGTGGGTTGTTTTGAATTCATTTTTTAAAATTTAGTAGCAATTTATTGAAATCATAAATTTTATGGGTAATTTTGTACGATCTAAATGTCCTAAAAGTTTCTCAGTACTGAATTCAAATTCAGCCCAAGGATTTTTCAGAATACTGAATCTAAATTCAATATATATAACCAAAAAACTAATTTAATTTAAATAACAAAAATCAAATTTCAAAACAAATAAAAAAAAATAAAAATTTCAAAAAATAACATTAAACACAACCTCTTTAAAAAGTATACATAATCCCGTTGGATAAGACATAAAAAAATGTCAATTAATAATCGAGATTGTAGTCATTTGGCGCAGCACGTTACATGCGTATCGCCTATCCAAACGGATTTAAAAATGCTGCAAGTAATTAATCACGGCATCCTCATGAGGTACCAACGGACTCATAACAACTTGATCTCGAAGGCAACCATTTGGACCTGGCGTGAAGCGTGGATTATCTGTGCACGTGCACAGATACAATAAAGCATAAAAAATTCTGATTTCAGTTACCAATGTTATCTTCTATGTACAGTGAACGACAATGTCGACCTGGTTCAATTGAATGGAAATATTAAAATTTATGATTCTTGCTCCGCACAACAATGGATCAATGAGTTGGAAGAGCATGGAGGGTAGTGGACAGGCTGGCATGTCTAATACATGGTCACTGGTGTAACAACAATACATGTTTGCTGTCCGATTCAAGCTCTTTGCAGAAGAACGTGTTCTTTATTATAAAATCCTGGATGCCCTTACGATGTACAACGAGCACAGAGCTGATCCAGACCTTTCCTTTCCATCATATTTTTCTGGTTTTTGTTTGTAATTGTAGAGAGCAATATGGGCATTACTATTAATGCTTCGAATACCAGAAGTAGCCGGTGTGTCGCTCGATGCAACAGCAAAGGCGGAGGCAGGAAGCGGCCTCTGCCCAAGAGAGGACAGGTGAAAGAGGCCATTGCGGCCTGTGTGATCAATAAAATCTCTACTACGGTGCGTTCGGGTACGAAATTGTTGGTGGGCTATAGACTCACGGGAGAGAAGCGTATCAGCGGTTAAAGACCAGTTAGATAATCTGAATTTTGTTCTCTCGTCCTTGGATGTTTTTTTATTCTTTATTTTATATATGTAGTTCCAGTTTCAGAGTTGATGGAACATTCAGCTTTGGCTTTATAGATTAGGTTTGGCTTAATCTCTGTACTTTTAGCTCTGTACAGTTATTGAGCGGCTTTCGAAGACACAATAAAGTCACTTAGTAAAGACAAACCGTGTGCTCCTACCTAGTCACAACCAGACATACATGTGAAAACATATTTTTTTTTTTTCAAGAAAATGCATGACAATCATTTCATTTAATTTTCTCGGTTGGATTATGCGATGCTCTAGAAGCACGCAGCTTAGAAACCATGATATCAGCTCCTTACTTCGTTGGGCATCTTGCTCTTTGGACGACCATTCATAATACAACTAACTGGATTGCAGATTCTGTACATTCATTGGGTATGGATCAACAGTTATATATGTATCTAAGTTCAAGGCTCACAAATAAATAAAAATTACACAACCATTCATAACACAACTACCTGGATTGCGTATGGATCAACAGTTATATCTGTATTTGTTGGGAATTTCTAATAATTCTAGAACAGAAAAACATAGAACAATGATATGTTTTTAAAAAATTGTTTGAGGAATACGGTGTTTCAGCAACGCATACTCGTGTTTCAGCAACGCTGAAATTAAACAAAAATAATATTTTCTGATAACAGAGTTTCAACAACACACAACAAAAGGGACTTTGTATTCATTAACAATACATTAACAATACTTCCTCTAACAAAGGGATTACAACGAGGTTGTTTCAGAGGCAGTTCAAAACTTCAAAAACCTCACTGTGTAAATAAAAATTACATCAGTGTGTGTGCATTGCTGTACATTACAGCATTGCTTTACATTACAGAAAGCAAAATACTTTGTCTCCTCTGAAAAATCAACACACTGTCTTTGCACTGCTGTGTTTTCACTGTTGTGCATCTACAAAAATACTCTGTTTCAGCTCAAAAATCTTACGCTGTTGTGTGTAAATTTTTCATTCATATATACGACAACCAAAAAGAAATTACGTGAACAAAAAAAAACTACTTGAAATTTTTATGACAAGACGAGAAATTAAAACAAGGTATGGAGGGGCTGACGAATAAGTTTAATTCTTAAAATTTCTGGAGTTGCGGTACATTCTCCATGTCCGTAGTAAAACCTGGTGTTTATTATTTTTACCAACTATAATAAATTACCACCATTTCGTGAATGATCACCATTTCGTGAATGACCACCATTCCATAATAAATCGCTGTGTAATGGTGAATTCAGACAAGGACTGGATTTAATGATGGATACATCATTGCAGGGTATGGCAAAGGACTGGCCTGTAGTTGAAAATCATATTTCAACACTCCCCTTTAGTTTCAACTAATGGGGTTATCAGTCATACCAGACATTTTCTCAAAAACTCAAAAGTTTTTTTTCCCAATGGTTTGGTCAAAATGTTTGCAACATGCTCCTGAGTTCTACAATGTATTAAAACAATTTCTCCATTGCTTACCAATTCCCTGATGTAATGAAACCTTATGTCAATGTGTTTCGTTCTCTTATGAAACACAAATTTCTTGGATAATGCAATAGCTGAGCTATTGTCACAATAAATCACAGATCCTTTTGTTTTCTTTTCGCCTAAACTCCTTAACATCCTTCTCATCCCAACTATTTGACACGCTGCTGCTGTAACTGCCACATATTCTGCCTCTGTTGTAGATAACGCTACAATAAGCTACTTTTTAGAAGCCCATGAAATGGCTCATGAACCCATGTGAAAAACATAACCGGATGTGTTTTTCCGATCATCTACACTTCCAGCCCAATCACTATCAGTGTATCCAACTAAATCTGAACATTCTGAAGCAGTATATAAAATGCCAAACCTTTTAGTCTCTTTAACATACCTTAGAATTAATTTTGCTGCATGCCAATGTGATTCTTTTGGCCTCTCCATGAATCTAAAAATTAAACTAACAGCATGCATAATATCCGGCGTAGTTGCAGTCAAATACATGAGGCTGCCAACTATGCTCTTGTACAAACTAGGATCAAAATCCTTGCTACTGTCCTCTTTGCTGAGTTTTAATCCCATCATCGTGGGAGTGATTGCTTCTTTGCTCTCCTGCATATTAAATCTTGCCAACACTTCATTAACATATTGTGCTTGTGAGATAAAGATCCCATTTTCATTTTGGTCTACTTCTATTCCTAAGAAGTATTTCAGCAAACCCATATCAGTTATTTCAAATTCTTCTTTCATGACTGTTTTGAAATTTTCAATGAGATAATCATCATTACCTATGAAAATAACAACATCAACATCTAACACAACAATTAGTATTTTACCATCCTTTTCTTTGATGTAGAGGGTGGGTTCTCCCTCACACTTGTCAAATCCATTTTCTAGTAGATAGGAATCTATCCTGCTGTAACATGCTCTTGGTGCTTGCTTCAGCTCATAAAAAGCTTTCTTCAATCTGCACACTTTGTGCTCTTGGCCTTTCTTTTCATACCCTAGAGGTTGTTCAATGTAAACCTCTTCCATTAACACTCCATTTAGGAATGCTGACTTCACGTCCATTTGGTAAACTTTCCACTTGTTTTGTGCTGTTATGGATAGCACTGCTCTCATGGTTTCCATTCTAGCAACTGGTGCGAGCGTTTCCTCATAATCTCGCCCATACAGCTGCTTATACCCTTTGACAACAAGCCTTGCCTTGTGTCTTTCTATTTTGCCTTCAGCATTACTCTTGGTTTTATAAACCCATTTAACTCCAATGACTTCTTTTCTTTTTGGTAGTTCAACCAAATTCCATGTCTTGTTTCTTTCTATAGCATTGATCTCCTCATCCATAACTTCTATCCATTTCATATTCTTAATAGCATCTTCAAAATGAATAGGAACATCAACATGACAATATAGAGCAAACAAAGAGTTCATACCTTCATTTGCTGCCTCTTGTTCATAAATCTCTCTTAAATTTCTGAACTTTTTACCTCTTTCATTTGGTGTACAAGTGCTTGAAGAAGCACTTGAATTTCCTCCTTGTGGTGTGCTTGGAGAAGCACTTTCATTTCTCCTCAAGGGTGTCTCTTGCTGCCCTTGTGTTGGTGTTGTTGTTTGGGGTGTTTCAGCCATCTCCTCGTCATCTTCATCATGAGACAAACAATTTTTAACATTCATTATTTTCTCTATGCTTCAATCCCAAGCTTCCTCATCAATGAACTGAACATCTCTGCTCACAAAAAACTTCTTGGTAGATGAGATATACAACCTGTAAGCTTTGGATTTCTCACAGTATCCAATGAAAATACATTTCTCCCATTTACTGTCCAACTTCCTCCTTAGTTGATCTGGAATGTGTGCATAAGCCACACATCCAAAAACTTTCATGTGGGTGACTCCTTGCTTTCTCCCACTCCATGCTTCTTCCGGCACTCTGTTCATCATTGCTTTTGTAGGGCGTCTATTCAAAATGTATGCTGCACAATGTAAAGCTTCAACCCAATAATCATTCGGCAAATGCTTTGCCTTTAACATGCTCCTCGCCATATCCATGATTGCCCTGTTCTTCCTTTCAGCGACTCCATTTTGTTGCGGAGTGTACCTTGTGGTAAACTGTTTGTGAATTCCATTTTCTCTACAAAAACGTAGAAATTCTTTGAAGATATACTCACCTCCTCTATCCGTTTTTAGAACTTTGATATGCAACCCACTTTGGTTTTCTACAAGTGCTTTGAAATTTCGAAAATTTTCAAACACTTCACTTTTGTTTTTCATAAAATAAACCCAAGTTTTTCTAGTAAAATCATCAATGAATGTTAGAAAATATTGGCTGACTGCTGTGATGGAGTTTGCATCGGTCCACATAAATCTGAGTGCACAATCTTTAAGGGTGCTTTTTCCCTTATGCTTTTCCTGGATGGAAAATGTTCTCTGTGTTGTTTCCCCAAGATACAACCTTCACAAAGGCTGTCTGGTTTCTCTATCAATGGTAATCCTCTTACCATTCTTTTTCTACTCAGCAAGTTAAGACCTCCAAAGTTGAGATGTCCAAATCTCAAGTGCCACAACCGATTTTTATCCTTTGGTACGCTTTGGAAAGCCTCTTGTGTAACTGTTGCAATTTCAACTCCATCTTTCAAAACTGCTTTTATCCTGAGAGGGAACATCTTTTTCCTTGTCATGTTTACTTCAACAATACATCATTTTCTGGGTGCTCTATCCATGATGGTGCATACATCATTCACAAAGAAAACATTGTACCCCTTTTGAACAAGCTGACCAATACTCAAGAGGTTACATTTCATTCCAGGAACATAATAGACATCTGCTATGGTTTTCTTTTCACCTTTCTTTATAAATATTTTAACTTCTCCTTTTCTCATAACGTAAATTTTACTATCAGTCCCAAGTGTGACTTGTGATTTCACATTTTGATCTAATTTAGAAAACAAGGCTATGTTTCCTTTCATATGGTTGCTGCAACCGGAGTCTAGAAACCATATATCATCATTGTTTGTTTCAGCCATGTTACAAGCTAAAAGCACATTATCTTGACTGATATTTTCTCTAATGATATTTGCACTAGATCTATTATTCATATCATGCTGCTTCTTCTTACATTCATTGGCATAATGCCCATATTTTTTACAATAATAACATTGGACATTGGATTTATCATACCTTTGTCCTTGAGTATGATGTTATCCATTTTGTTGACTACTGTCTTGGCCTTGCTTCTGATTTGGATCGCTGCCTCTTCCTTGAGCATTTGTTGGACTGTTTCTTCTACCTCTGTTTTGGCTTCTGCCTTTTCCTCTCTTATTTTCTCTGCCTTGACCTCTTCTTCTTCCAAAAGACATCTGGGTCTTAAAAGCTTGCTCTAGAGATGAGTTTTCATTTGTACTCAACCTCTGCTCATGTGTTATCAATGATGCATGTAGCTCATCAACTGAGAAGTTTGAGAGATCCTTTGTCTCTTTTATAGTGGTAACAATCACATCAAACTTTGAGGGTAGGATCCTCAATAGTTTCTCCACAATCCTCCTTTCTTCAATAATTTCTCCATGAGTCCTTATCTGTGTGACCAGACCAATTACATGTGTGAAGAATGAGTCAATACTGTCTGACTCCTTCATGCAAAGATTCTCAAAATCTCTCCTCAGCAACTGTAGTTTTGCTGTCTTCACTTTTTCCATGCCTTGATAGGCTGTCTTGAGAGTTTGCCATGCTTCTTTGGATGTCTTGGCTGCTGCTATCTTTGGAAACACACTCTTATGCACTTCTTGATACAAAAACACGAGGGCTTTTGAATCCTTCTTCCTATTGCTCTTCAACAGATCTTTCTCTGCCTGAGTTCATTTGTTAAACTCATTTTCATCTGCTAGTTCTTCAAACCCATATTCAACAAATTCCCATAAATCTTGTGAGGCAAACAGGGCTCTCATGGTTATTTCCCAATAGTCATAGTTTTTCCCATTAAACTATGGGAGATGAGTATTAAGCATACCCATGCTAGTGCTTGTGCTGGTGCTGGAGATAGCCATTCTTGCACTCTAAACTATGCTTCAAAATAAAGACTGTGCATTTAAAATCACTATCTGTCTTCAACAGCAACACAGAAAACTAATTTGAGAAATACCTGGATGCTTTCTTGACTTTCTTCCTTCTACTGGAGAAGTTGCTACAATAAAAAAATCTTTCCTTCAGCTTCTTTGACACCTTCAAAAATCCTAGACCAGCTCTGATACCATGTTCGGAATTTCTGATAAATCCAAAATAGAAAAACAGAGAACAATTCTCTGTTTTTAACACAGGAAATTAAAAAAAAAAATCGTTTGTGAAATACGGTGTTTCAGCAACACAGCGCTGCTATTTCAGCAACGCTGAAACTCGTGTTTCAACAACACTTTGAACACTCTGTTTTTGACGCAGCGAAACAAAAATAATATTTTCTGATAACAGAGTTTCAACAATGCACAAGAAAAGATACTTTGTATTCATTAACAATACTTCCTTTAACAGAGGGATTACAACAAGGGTGCTTCAGAGGCAGTTCAAAACTTCAAAAACTTCACTCTGGAAATAAAAATTACATTACTGTGTCTGCGCTGCTGTACATTACAGAAAGCAAAATACTCTGAAAAATCAACGCACTGCCTTTGCACTCCTGTGTCTGCACTTTGCACTGCTGTGTTTGCACTGCTGTGCATTTACAAAACACCGTGTTTCAGCTCAAAAATCTTACACTACTGTGTGTAAATTTTTCATTCATACATACGTGCTGTTGCTTATTACCAAAAAGAAATAACCTGAACCAAAAAAAACTACTTGAAATTTTTATTACAAGATTAGAAATTAAAACAAGGTATGGAGGAGCTGACGAATAAGTTTAATTCTTGAAATTTTTGGATGTTGTGGTACATTCTCCATGTCCGTAGTAAAACCTGGTGTTTACTATTTTTACCAACTGTAATAAATTACCACCATTCCGTAATAAATCGTTGTGTAATAGTGAATTCAAGCAAGGACTAGAACTGCAGCTATTTAATGGCGGATACATCATTACAAAATATGGCAAAAGACTTCATTACAAAATATGGCAAAAGACTGGCGCTCCAATTGAAAATAATTTTCAACAGTATCAAAGTTCAAGGCTCACAAATAAATAGAAATTACATAAACGTTTCCTTATGGACTAATGTTTTAAGCAATACAGTGAAATTAGTAACCTCGTCCTACATTCACCGCGGGGTCATTAGGGTTGTATCCTCATACCTCGTCCTACATTCACCGCGGGGTCATTAGGGTTGTATCCTCATACTTGGCAGGTACCATCATATTAAATATATCTATAGATATGTTTATTTATATTTAGTAGCTATCATCATATTAATTAGAGACTGATGTCTGTAGATATGTCTATTTATATTTCGTAGCTATCACCATATTAATTATCTTTATAGATAATTCTGAAATAAATTTAATTGATAATGGTTAAGTGTACCACAAGATTCAATCTCTATAAATTAAGTTAAATATTTTTATTAGTAGTTATAGCAATAAAGATTTTTGAGTAGTTTATTGAAGAATCATCATAAAGTTATGAAATTGTAAAAAGTCTTATCAATTAAATAAAGATTTTATACAAAAAAATAAATCTCCTAATAAATATATTATTTTTTAAAAATATACACGTTTTTATATAATATAATTTATTATTATTAAAAAAAAAATTATAATGTATTTTGATAATGCTATATTCTATACGATTTAGTTTAAATGTAATTAAATTAAAATGGAAAAAAATAATAACTCATTTATGTGTATATCAAAAAAATTCTTTGAAACAATCTAACTATGAATATCTTGTGACACACATAAGATTCCAATGCATATTTCATATATGACTATTTTAGATATTTATTCCTTATTCAATTGAATTAACAATAAAACATTGATCCAAATCTGCAGAGATCAACTAGATAGAATCGACTTAAATATAAAAATATAATTTAGCTTTCCCGATCTTTAGGATTCCAACCTAATAACTTTTTATATCTTTAATTTTTCAAGATAACTTCATAATTATGTTTTTTCAATTAGAATCTTTTTACTTTATTTACATTTTTTAATTTTAATTCTATTACATTTTCACCACAATCATATAACTTAAAATATTAATTCAGATTGTTTTTAAATATTATAGTAAATTTTCTTTAAATAAATTATAACTTATTTACATATTTTAGTCACCACACATCACAACTTAAAAAAATCCAATTCTTTAAATGAGTGTATTATATTTTTAAATAAAATTTTAGAATTACTTACATATTTTCTATTAAAAATGCCTCACATACTGATAGGTTAAAGGTAACAAAGTTTATAATGCCTTCCCAAAATTATATTGAAACATATAAAGAACTGGATGCTAAAATAGATATTTCTAAAAGAGCCAAAGAAAAGGTACACAACTTGTTCCCATCAATCCATACTCTTTATACAGATGCTCAAAACAGTCCTTCACTAGGGACTGGTGGGCCACTCGGAAAGTAGCAGCAAAAAAATGTACAGAACTTGTTCCCATCAATCCATACTCTTTATACAGATGTCCAAAACCGTCCTTCTCTTTATGCAGATGTTCAAAACCGTCCTTCACTAGGGACTGGTGTGCCACCGGAAAACAGTAGAAAAATTGAGAAGAGGCTCTGATGCAATGGAGGCGAATTTTCTTGGAAAAGGATCTCAAGCTACAATGGCACACGGCATGTACAACTTCCTCATTCGTGTTGTTGTTGAGGAAAAGTTTAGAAAAGGAAGCTACAAGTCTTTTAAGTGTAGACTTGTAAGTGTTGTTACTTGAGAATGAATTGAACCAAGAGATGCAAATTTTCGTATTTCACCAAAAATCTTCAACCCAAGAATAGGAGGTGGAAGGTTATTCAAGGTTTCTATATATGATGATGGCAGAAAGACCGAATCATAAGTCCAGCGATGTTGGTGTTTCAGAGCCGTTTGAATTTATTAGTTGTTGCTACAACAATTGCTCCTTTTAATACTAGACAAAATTGTAATCACACCCGCAGGTGCCTACCGGATATTGCTATAATCAAACGTAATGTTACCTGGGCATAAATAAGAATTAAGACCACCGCAACAACAATTTCCCCTTTATATTACTTAACGGGTGCTACCAAAACGAACTTTTCATGCGTCTCTATTTCATTTCACTATTTCACTATTTGGTTTCTGGTAGATTTTTTTGGAAGTTTTTTGGTGGGATTTTTTTGTTTAATTTTTCTAAAATATTGCCAGAATTTATTGAAATCACAAGCTTGATGGGTAATGTTCCCACAATCGAAGTAACCTAAATTTTTTTCTAGATTATTAATCCATATATATAATCAAAAAACCAGTTTAAATAACACAAATCAAGATTTTTCACCTCAAATTTTTTTCAAGATAAAATCCAAAAAACCCCACTAAAAACAACTCCTACATTTATATAAAATGAAAATATTTAATTCAATAAGATAAATACAAACACAAGAATGTTTTCAACCAAATCATATAAAATGGGTGAAATCCAGTAGACTTTTCAACCCAGTGTTAGTGTGACTGAAACCAACTGTAAGATTTTTTAAGGGTTGAACCGGGATTCGCAACACACCCTTTTTTTTTCAAGGTTTAGGGTTTTTCCTAATGAAACTGTTATTTTCACCGCAATGGTATCTAAGTGAACTCTTCCAGAGTATGGTACCCTTAGTCTCAACAAATTAAATGCATAAATAGAATGTTTAGCTTGTACCCACACTTCTAACCATAAATAAGGAAGTGATTTAAAAATAGGTCACACTCTAACAATGGAACGAGTAATTGAAATTTAAAAACAATCTAGATTCTAAAAATGGAACAAGTATTTATTAATATAATATTGAAGAATCTGGAACAGAGATTAACATATAATAAAAAGGACGTCCAACCACGAAAGTAGCTGTAAAAACTTAAAATGCATGGCTCTCAATTCCAACACAAATCTTTTTTTAGTCATCTCCACTGTTTGTTCTTAAAAGCCAGTCTCAAATCTTACTATTAAAAATGCCATTAAAAGACCAATGCTCTATTAAAACAAAGGACAGAGAAGCTTTTTTAGAGTAATCTACTTGTAATAAGTATAAATATCATGAAGTAAAAGAGCTTATGTATTTGCTTCAAAATGGGCAACAAAACACTTTGATTCAATAATGTTATGGTAATGTGTCTCAGTGTATTCACTTCCATGGCAGTTCAGGTTTTATAAAAAATTTCAAAAACTCCTTGCTTTAATATGTGCATGCGTATACTTTTTTTTTTAGGAAAATTGTGTAAATGTGTTGGAGGTTAAAAGAGGAGGTGAAAATCACTACAACTTGATACAAAAATTGAGAAGAGCATTGCACTGCATTACACTTTGTTTTTTTTTTAACCAATTTGTATAGAAGTGTTGGCACTGGAAAGAGAAGGAAAAAAATTAGTACAAATTGACTATTTTGAATAACATAATTAAAATTGCATATATGTGCTTTGTAGCTGAAACATGAAGAATAATTAGAAGAATACCTTGCTTTGGTTGTGCTTCCATTGTTGCCAATATGTTGGATTTCATTGTCTTTGTTGATTATAAATCTATCATGTATTTTGAAATTTAAATGGTTGTTTATTTATTTTTAGCATAATATTCTAAAGATATTTCTGGGAACTAATTGTTTCAAGAGTAATTTGTTTCTTATGCAACACTGTAAACTAGCATTTTTGTTAAACCTAATTAAGACATTGTTGATAGAAAACAAGGATTTTTTTATTTCATTTCAGACAGTTAATCATTGTGTCCTCTATCATTGTAGAGGTTGATATTCAAGAATTGTATTCAACAAAAAGAAGTTCAAATGACATAGGGTAAATGCTTGCATTTGTCAATGTTCATTCTATCGGACAATAATTAGTATATCTGAAAATGGACAAAAATGAAGAAATAATTGCATATGGAGAAGTAGAAGTGTTGTACTTACATACATTGTACAAGGGTTTAACTTTTTGAGTTCTTTGCTTCTCTATTCAACTTTATGATGATAGTTAATTGTGTTGTTTGAAGAGTTCTTTCTTTGACATTTTTATTGTTTGTTATGTTTTTTAATAACATGATTGGAAAATGTCCTTTTTGTAATTCTCGTTGCATTTCATTGTAGAGTGGTGTACATGTTTCGAGTTGCAACTGTAATACAAGACAAACAAGTTATTTTTTGTCATTTGAAACAAAAATGAAATTCAAGATGAGAATATTAATATAAAACTAATGCAAAGTGATTTATGTTACCATTGCTCCATTGTCATCGAAATTTGCATTTTTAATTTTGTAGTGTATATTGTGAACCCATTTTCCATGCTACTGTGACAATTACATCAATTGTTCCAATTTGATATGTTTCTGTATTTGTTGCAAGTTGTTTTAGTATTGTATCTAGAATGAATTTGTAATATTTGAAGATTGGTGGTATGTTCTCTATGATACTTGATTTAGTTAGTAGTAGAATTCATTCACAATCACCATGCTCATAATTGTTTTTCTGAATAATTTTAAAACTTGTAATTGATATTTCTTTTCGTGGTGATAGTTCTTCTTGATGCTCTTCAATGAGCTCAATTGGTATGGACAATATGATTTTCATGAATCCTTAAGCATTTGTCAAATATGCACGTAGTATTTATTCTTCTTTGTTGAATTTATCAAGGTATGTACTATAAATAATCATGACATCTCCATTGAACAACTTTCCATTTTTGCAAATGTTTAGTTCTTCAATTGTAACTAGAACTAAAGATGATATTTTAGATCAGTGTATGGATGATGTTGATGTAACGAAGAACAAAGTTAGAACTAAGAGACAATGTTGATGAATAAAAATTACATGTTACGATAAAGTCTAGAACACTTTGTTTCAAATGTACTTACTTCTTTTATTCTATTGCAAGTGATGTTTCTTGTTGTTTGTCTATGTTTGCTTGTATTTTACAGATGCAAGAGGAGGCAGATGCAACATCAATACTCAGATTAAGTATAGAAACATAAATAGTGAATTTGATGAGTAACTACTTAGGTGTAGTAGGCATTTCCGGAGGGACATTTATTTGTTTTATTTCTCTAATTTTGATTGGATGGTGATGTTAACCAGAAAAGTAACATAACTATCTCAAATGGTTAAGTATCCAACCCTCTTCATGTTTGAAAAATAAACATTTCCTAAATGAGAATAGTGAGAATAGACATAAAAAACCATCAAATCCATTCATGTAAAGAACATCAAAGAATTCTCAACAAGAGATCTTATTAACAATTGGAAACCGAAAATGTATTTTAGTCTAGAATCTATACTGTTAGCTATGACCATATTAACAAAGGAAGAAAATTTCATCTTATTAACAACTATAGCACAAATTATAGAAGATACAATAGTGTGAGTTTAGGATGAGGTTCAAAGATTAGAAAAAACTTTTAGAACAAGCAGAAAAATAGCAAGTAGCAAGTAACATCTCATGATAGTTCATAGAGATCACTAGCAATCTGCCCCTAGCCAAGTAGATCTTAGTACATGTAAAAATGACGAACTGAAGGGTTTTGTCAATACAATCCCAAAGAAAAAGAGGAAAAAAAAAAGGGGGAATCAAATTGCAACCAAGATTAGAGAGCATTAATCCAATGGGGGGGGGGATACAACTTTCTTGTAACACCTAAATCAACAATAGAACAGGATAAATTAATTGATGATAAAGCCCCTATTATTACGTAAGAAATAGAAAGGAACAAAAGCAGAGTAGAATAACAGTAGATCTATCTTGAGACACTAGATCCAATAGGAAGCATCCTTGATGTAACACTTAATTCAATAGGAGAACAAGGAGATGTAGCAAAGGAAGTTATTGTAATGCAACCCATGGAGATTGACGCTACTAATCCACTCAAGAGAAGACTCTAGAAGCACAAAATGAAGGATCCATGCATAGGTAATCCTTGTTTAATACCATTATATTCTGTTATTGTTTAGCATAATAATGCACCAAGGAAATTACCAAGAATTTGCATAAATAATTGAGAGAGCTAGAAACTAACTTGCAGGATAAAAAATATGGGAGGGATGAGACATCCTTGCCCATGAAATTGAGCCTACTATTAGAACCATTGACGAAGAAGATGAATAAAGGAAATTTGATAAAAAAAATTCCCTAATAAAAAGAAGGAGAAAAGATGTGACAGAGGGACAGAAATAAGGGAAACATCGATAGAGGAAAAAGGTATTTAGAGGAATGAAAAGAAGCTTGAACTTTAAAATATGGATATCGCCTAAAGAGATAATATTTTGGCATAGGAAAAGGCTACATAAAAAGATGAAATTAAGCCTTCTATTCAAGAAGAGGCCACAAAGGAAAAATCAAGGGAGGACACTTGGAAGGAATCTCAAGTGTCCAAATGGATAGTTTCTCTAATGCTGCAAAAGGCAACATACAAATTGTGAATTTCACCTTAAAACATAAAATTAAAGTACAAGAATCCAAAATAATAAAATAGACTCTTTAATTTAGTCTAAGGGACATTCTTGATATCAACAGACATTGGATAAACTAGATGAGATAAGTTTCCCAAATCCCCATATGGAGCTCTACATATTAAAGTTGAACTAATATTCTTTATTGTCTTTATCTAGCACATGCATCATAATCTTCTTTTCCTTTGAATCCATTACAAAATTGAATAGGGAAAATTATATATTTAAAGAAATTAATAATTGTAAGAGATTCCCAAGGATTGGGAAGAGAGAATAAAAATACTCACTAACATTCCCCTCATGTGAATATCCTAAAAACTGTAGACAACAAGAAAAGGAACAACCATTTTGATTTTTGACGTTTCGATAATTTCTATATACCAATTTTTTGCAAATGGAAAGGCCTACGTTAGTGTTTAAAGGATTTTCAAATGGTTGATTTTGATTTGATGAGAATTTTTTTTGGAATCCTTAATCTATGATGGAAATATTAAATGCATTGATTTAATTCTCAAGGGAAATGTCGAATTGGAACATGGTTGAAAAAGTTTTCATCTACTTCTCTAGACCTTTTCTTCTGGAAAAATTCAATATTTAGAACAATAGGTTGATCCATGAACATTAACAATAAAAAATGTTGAGAGAGTCGTTCGATATAAAATTTAACATTATTATAGAAAAAAATTTGTTTCATAACTAAGTTAATTCCTTAAGTTGCATGTTCACATCATTCAATAGTTGATACCCCATAACTATTCCACGTAGATCATTGTAGTGGTTGGTCATTATAGAATTTGCTTTAGGTAAGTGTTATTAATGTCATTTGTCTTGCCAATGTTGTTCAAATTCCTATTGCATGAAGAAGGAACATCTGGAGGTAGGACTGGAAAGCAAAGATGTGATGAATCATCATTCTCCCCCATGCTTTGCAGTTTGGACATAATGGCTTACAAGCTTTTTTCCAAGAGAATGAAATGTAGACTTGCAAAACATACTACAAAATAAAAGGACAATACCAAAACCTTGAGAGGACAAAATTTGATTAAAAGAGGAAGAATATAAAAGATCCAAACATCATCACCAACAATCCACATGTGTATTTTGAAAGAGTCTCAAATAGAAACTAGCAAACATATGGAGTAGGAGGAACTTTAGTCAATTTAGAAAAGCATAAGATTGAATTTGAATGTGAACTTGCGAAGGGTAGAGTAACTATGCAGAGAAAAGGAAACCACCATAATCATGACTATTTCCACAGAATAAGGTACAAATAGGATTAGCATATATCCAGACTTAAACTTTAAAGACATTAATATTAGAAACATTCACACATTTTCGCACATGACTCAGACGAACCTTCTCTAAATCAACTAGGTGTATCAATATAAAGTTGAAAAAAATGGTTATATGACAATAACAATATCAAAGTATACAATTTTAGTGTATTTCAGTACAAAGATGTATTTACAAAGATCACTTCAACCTCACATTTACCTCCATAAAAGGTGAAGTAAGAACGAGCTTCATAAGGTCAAGGTGGGCACCAACAATATGGGAATTCTATCATTTTTCTATGTTTTGCATGGTTGAGTAGGTATTTTTTATAAAAATAAAATTGTAAGGTAATTTAAGAATTGATTTTATTATTTTTATGGTAGCATATCAGTAACTATGTCAAATGCTTCTTGTGAATGGTAAGTGTATTCTAAGGAGGTGATGTTTTTTCCCAGAAAAAAATGAAAATTTCAACACTATCTTGACAAGATTTGGAGGAAATTTGTGTTACTGTTGTCAAAGGTTTATGGTGGTGCTGAATCCATTTCCACCATTAAAAAAAAAATTGTGTCATAGTTTGTTTTTATGAAAAAACTGGCAAAATTCCACCAGTCCATATGGAATTCACATTGTGATTGTGAAATGGAAATCCAAACTAAAAAGGTTTCTACATAAAAATAATGATATACCAAAATCAGCTCAATAAAAAAAACCAATTGAGCTAACCCTTTGATTACAATTTCATTTATTATGATTGTGATGTAGGAATTTCAAGTACAGTAGCTCTCCACAAAGTGCATGAGAAGTGTCATGGTTTTATTCTTCATAATAAATCACATGAATTACAATTTATTCACTAGGAACAATAGACAACGTGAACCTGGATGTGTTTGTTTGTTTTTGTGAAAGGCTTTTTGACCTTCGATCCATTGTAGAAAGAAATATAACTATGCAAGACATACCAATCCAAGTCAAAACAATAAATTTTTAATGTGAAAAGAATCAAATTCCAATGTGTCAAAAGAACTAAATGTTTTCAATTAAAATTTATTCATATGTGTTGGAAGAAGTAAATGTTTTCTTCTTTCTAAGCCCTATGTGTTATTGGTGACATTGTTAAAGAGCTAGGATGCAACAATTCAAAACTTCTTTAGAACAAAGTAAAAGTAACATTGGTAATAATACTCACTATTGGTGTGCTCTGTATAAAAAGGAAATGACTAAGTAGATGTGACAATATTGAAAAGCAAAGCCATTAGACTAGTTTCATGTGTACTATGGTTCTTTTGCATTTTTATGGTTGATTATGAGACAAATAGTATCATGGTCTATCCTATCTAGCCTGAAATATTTGTAGCTACAAGTTATGTTTGACCATATGTGATAGATGATTGATGTTGGTGCATTGCTATTTGTGTCTAGAAGAAAATGAAGGTTGTAATTGTACATGTGTGATCTTAGTTTGCTTGTTTTCTTGTTGCTTTTGAGCATATTGATGTTGAAATCTCCCACAATTACTATTGTTTGATTTGAATGTATATTGCATACTGCTTCTGCAAGAAGATACAATGTATTGGTCAATTTTGCATATGGTGTATGTAGACATTGAGAAAGTTCTACAATATGCATGTTATGAACAATCATGTTTTCTATTGTAGCTTATACATTTTTCTCTTCAAACTGCATATGTTCCAAAACATTTATAATTTTTTGGACACAGATGAGTAAACCATGTCTACTATAATTTGATATGCAATTGAATGATTCAAGTCTTTGTACAAGGATGGGTTGTTTCAAATATGCTTCTTCTAGACATAAGATCTCAAATTGCATTACATCACAGTCACTTAGCAAATCATCGATATGTATTTTTCAATTGCCGGTGTTTAGAGAAAGAATTCAAGTATATTAAGTTGTTTCAATGAATATATGATCATAGTCTAGTTCCTGCTTTGCATTTGTTTTGTAGGAATTCCATTTTAAGAGCAATTTTGTGTTTAATTTTGAATTTTTCTTTTTTAAGTGGACTAAGAAAATAAAAAAAAATATATGTTTCTTACACTATACAAAGTTTTATATACTAATCCATGTCATTGTATCCCTCAAGGATCAAATGAAAAAGTGTCTAGTGTTAAGCTTTGTGACCTTTGTATTATAAGTGCACATGCTAGTTGGTCTTGAAATTATTTTCTGATTTTCAAATTCCTTGCTTTTGCTAATAGGCAAACTAGATTTCTATGCATAATACGGACTTCCAATCTTTTCAAATTTGTTGGCTATATAGAAAATAAAATGTTTGTGATTGTCATTGTCCAACACTTGGATCATGGAATTTGATCCATATTACATCAAATTTATCTAATTTTTTGTATGCTTTAATGATACCATCTCCACAATTGACAATATCATATTGTGAGTCATAGTTTCCAACATATATTTCAACTAGCATGTTAACTTTTAGCACAATTTGTAAAGGCAGTGTTGCTATATGTGCATGAGAAGTGCCATGGTTTTATTCTTCATAATAAATTGCATCAATTACAATTTCTTCACAAGGAACAATAGACAACATTTTCTTGTGTGCAATGTGACATCCCTCTTCCTAAAAAATAGATAAGGGAATGTGGGATCATTAGGAGCATTTTGAATTCAATTTCTATTGGGGTAATGCAAATCATCTTTTGTATGGTTATTTGTATGAATCCTATTCAAAATGGAAATGAATTTTTCATTTGTTTGATGCATTGTAGTGTGAAATTCATACTACATTACATGTTCTTGCCAAAAGTAATATTTTATTGGTTGCTTTCTCGTTGTAGGTTATTCAAATATTAGTGAATCGTATAGGTCATGTTTGGTATAGATCACAAAAAAATATGATATCAATGTTTCGAAAGTATTTTTTTTAACATGATAAAAATTCCTTAGTCAATCATCAATGTGATATAGAAAACAACACCCAATCAAAGATACTTCATCAATGTAAACTAATCTCAATTATTGGTAAATTGTTGTTAAGTTGTCTAAGACTTCATTGCTAAGTGGAAGAAAAATAGATTTTTTCAAAGGAATTAGCAATGTTCAATGAATTGTCAGCAGACATTGGAAAAACTAGATGAGATAAGTTTCCCAAATCCCCATATGGAGCTCTACAAATTAAAGTTGAATGAATATTCTTTATTGTCTTTATCTAGCACATGCAACGTAATCCTCTTTTCCTTTCAATCCATTACAAAACCAAATGGGGAAAATTAAATCTTTAAAGAAATTAATAATTGTATGTGATTCCTAAGGATTGGGAAGAGAGAATAGAAATACTCACTAACATTCCCCTCATATGCACATCCTAACAAATGTAGACAACAAGAAAAGGCACAACCATTTTGATTTTTGACATTGAGATAATTGCTATATAACAAATTTCTACAAATGGCAATGCCTACATTAGTGTTTAAAGGATTTTCAAGAGGTTGATTTTGATTTGATGATAATTTTTTTTGGCATGTTTATTATATGATGGAAGTATTAAATGCATTGATTCAATTCCCAAGAGAAATGTCTAATTGGAACATGCTTGAGAAAGATTTCATCTACTTCTCTAGACCTTTTCTTCTAGAAAATTTCAATATTTAGAACAATAGGTTGCTCCATGAACATTAACAATAACAAATGTTGAGGGAGTCATTGGATATAAAATTTAACATCGTTATAGAATAAAAATTTGTTTCACCACTAACTTAATTCCTAGAGCTGCATGTTCAAATCATTCAATAGTTGATACCCCATAACTATTCCATGTAGATCATTGTAGTTGTTCGTCATTATAGAATTTGATTTAGGGTAAGTGTTGTTAATGTCATTTGTCTTTGCCAAAGTTGTTCAAATTCCTATTGTATGAAGAAGGAATGTTTGGATGTATGCCTGGAAAGAAAAGATGTGATAGATCATCATTCTCCTCCATGCTTTGTGGATTGAGCATAATGGCTTGCTAGGAATGAAGCTTTGTTCCAAGAGAATGAAATATAGCCTTGCAAAACGTACTACAAAATAAAAGGACAATACCAAAACCTTGAGAGGACAAAATTTGATTAAAAAGGAAAAATATAAAAGATCCAAACATCATCACCAACAATCCACATGGGTATTTTTAAAGAGTCTCAAATAGAAACTAGCAAACATATGGAGCAGGTGGAACTTTTGTCAATTCAGAAAAAACATAATATTTAATTTGAATGTGAACTTGAGAAGGACAGAGTAACTATGCGGAGAAAGGGAAACCACCATACTCAAGACTATTTCCATAGAATATGGTAAAAATAGGATTAACATCTATCGAGACTTAAACTTTAAAGACATTAAAATCAGAACTATTCACACATTGTCCCACATAATTCAGATGGACCTTCTCTAATTCAACCAAGTACATCAATATAAAGTTGAAAAAGATGGTTATATGACAAGAATGATATCAAAGTATCAAATTTTAGTGTATTTCAGTACAAAGGTGTATTTACGAAGATCACTTCGACCTGAAATTTACCTCCATAAAAGGTGAAGTAAGAATGAGCTTCATAAGGTGAAGGTGGGCACCAACAATAAGAGAAGATATTCTATCATTTTCCAATGTTTTTAATGGTTGAGTAGTTATTTTTTATAAAAAGAAAATTGTAAGCTAATAAGAGTTGCTTTTATTATTTTTATGGTGGCATATCAGTAATCATGTCAAAGGCTTCTTATGAATGGTAAGTGTATTCTAAGGACATGATGTTTTTTCCCAAAAAAAAATGAAAATTTCAACACTATTTTGACTTGGCGGAAATTTGTGTTACTGTTGTCAAACATTTACGGTGGTTCTAAATCCATTTCCACCATAAAAGAATCAATTCAAATAGTGTCATAATTAGTTTTTATGAAAAAGCCGGCAAAATTCCAGCAGTCCATATGGAATTCCCATTGTGATTGTGAATTGGAAATTCAAACTAAAAGGTTTTCCACATAAAATTAATCATATACCCAAATCACTTTAATGAAAACAACCAATTGAGCTAACCCTTTAATTACTGTTTCATTTCTTATGATTCTGATGTAGGAAGTTCAAGTAGAGTAGCTCTGCACGAAGTGCATGAATAATTATTAACAGTACATGGAAGAAGCCACAGATCAATGCAAGAAATATCAAAATAGTGTCTGCAATTGTGAAGAAAATGCACTCCATCCTCCTCCCCAATACATCCCAAACATATTCACATGAGAATAAGGATGAATCATTCCTATACTCATCCTCTAATCATCATGGTTCAATGAGACAGAGAACTAGTCATGGTGTATGGATTGATTATGGACTGGTTGCTATTAGCAATGATGCTAATATCAATCCTACCTAGGACTAAGGAAAATCCCACAAATAGTGCAAGAAATCCATTGAGAAGGTTCAAGTTAAGGAGCACATGCACATTCAATCTCTCCATCACAAATAGGAAGGCCTCCAAAACATTAGTTCCTAGTGCCAAATCCAAGAAACACATGGAAATCAATAAGATAAATCCTGTAGTGATGAAAATCACATAGATTGTAATTGACACTAACAAGGGGTTTAATTTAAAAAATGCACAGATGTCATTAAGCATACTTAGTCTTAAACACTGGAATTTTCTTTTCGCAAAATTGCAAAATTGGAAAAGGGCGTTTACCTTTCACACTAAGAGTGGAGGCTCTGCTAATGCGATATGTGTAAAATAGCATAGATATTCTAATTACGCCACACAATGCAAGTGATTACAAAGCACTTAGAGCAATTAAATTGTTGCAAAAAACAGAACCCTTCTACATATATTTGAAGTGAATCTCATAATGTTGTCCTTGATTGAATCTCACCATATTTAACATATTGATCACACAAAGAGGATAAATACTTGGGAGAATTCAATGTAATGTGAATAGGATGCTAAGTGGTATGATTAGATGTATTAGAGCAAGGTTATAATCAACCAATTTTAAATTATAGATAGGGAAAGAAGGAAATAAATGGAGGTAACTAGGAATGTAGCAACTAGGGATGGTTACTTTAACATAATAATGAATGAAGCTTTAAAAGGAATGTTATCTTAAGTGCATGAATAAAATTAGATGTGAAAATCATGATATGAAGCATTGTGTGAAAAAGAAATAGAAGCATATTAAGTGTTTGGAGAAATATATTAGAGGGGTGACCAAAAAATATGAAGCTAATTCTACGATCATAAATATACAAACTTACAAGTTTAAAGGGATGGATAGATATGATAATCAATATAAGGAATGGTGATGGCAGTTACATTATGTTGAAGAGGTAATCAATATAGCTTAGGTATTAGATATATATATTACCTATTTATGATCCTCATCCTGAGGGAGGTGGTTGGACTCTAACCTTTACTAAGTGGGATGATATGAATACAATATATATAAAACTAATATAAATAATAAATAATCACAATAATAACTAATTATTATTTAATGAGCAGCTGAAGAGTTACTAACAGAGGATAGTCATTACTGGAGGATGAATAAGGTTAATGGGGTAATCCCCATAGTGAAGATATTTGATCCAAAGTTTCAAGATATGGCCCATATGGTTGTGAGGGTGGCTGGTTCTGATAGCTGCCATTGGATCCCATGTGGGCAGATGTATTGGGGCAAGGGAGTGGAGCGGAGGATGTTATGCATCCGAATCAATGCTATTGGGAGTGTTAAACTCTCAAATGAACCATTTCCATGAATATAGGAGAGGAGAGTTCATTTTTGGTACATTGATATGTGCCTTCTTTTACGTGTTGCATGGTTTATTTGACTGCAACAAATGGTCAAGGTAGGACCAATGAAGGATCCCTATTTGTAGCAATGAGGAGAGCCAATAGAAAGGCTTAGGGGGGTTATAGAGGGAAGGGTCTTCACTACTAAAATATTTTCTACTTGGGAGATACAAATCGTAGTTTTGGGAGAAGATCCATTTGTCAATCTGTTTTGTTTATTAGACATTATTTTACAGAGGCCTATAGTGGAGGGCTAGGGACATATTGGTGAGTTAATTTTTTTTTTACATATTTATACTAGCATATATTTATATATCTGTGTGTCTACCTTTTATTTGTCAGATATGTGAGACTACTTATGCATGTGTAATTGTAGAGATAATGTAAATATCCAAGTTCCTTAAAAATGATAAAAATACACAAATAAACATAATGCGTATATGCATATATATCTTGCAACAAATACATAGAAACAAAGAAGCAACTAAACATAGACATACATGTATACATATCTAGGAAATAAATAGTGAATTAGATGTAACAAACAAGCCTGGATGTGTTTGTTTGTTTTTGTGAAAGGCTTTTTGACCTTTGATCCATTGTAGAAAGAAATATGACTATGCAAGACATACCAATCCAAGTGAAAATAATAGACTTTTAGTGTGGAAAGAATCAAACTCCAATGTGTAAAAAGAAATAAATGTTTTCCGCTAAAATTTATTCATATGTGTTGGAAGAAGTAAATGTTTTCTTGTTTCTAAGCCCTATGCATTATTGGTGACGTTGTTAAAGAGCTAGGATGCAACAATTCAAAAGTTCTTTAGAAACAAAGTAAAAGTAACATTGGTAATAATACTCACTATTGGTGTGCTCTGTATAAAAAGGAAATGACTAAGTATACGTGACAATATTGAAAAGCAAAGCCATTAAACTAGTTTCATGTGTACTATGGTTCTTTTGCATTTTTATGGTTGATTATGAGACAAATAGTATCATGGTCTATCTAATATGTATCTAGCCTAAAATATTTGTAGATACAAGTTATGTTTGACTATATGTGATCAATGATTGATGTTGGTGCATTGTTATTTGTGTCTAGAAGAAAATGAAGGTTGTAATTGTACATGTGTTATGTTAGTTTGTTTGTTTTGTTGTTTCTTTTGATCATATTGATGTTGAAATCTCCCACAATGACTATTGTTTGATTTGAATGTATATTGCATAATTATTCTGCAAGAAGATCCAATGTATTGGTCAATGTTGCATATGGTGTGATGTAGGCATTGAGAACTATAATATGCATGTTATGAACAATCATGTTTTCTATTGTAGCTTCTACATTTTTCTCTTCAAAGTGCATATGCTCCAAAAAAATTATAATTTTTTTGACACAGGTGAGTAAACCATGTCTACTATAATTTGATATGCAATTAAATGATTCAAGTCTTTGTAGATGGATGGGTTGTTTCAAATATGCTTCTTCTAAACATAAGATGTCAAATTGCATTATATCACAGTCACTTAGCAAATCATCGATGTGTATTTTTCAATTGCGGGTGTTTAGAGAAAGAATTAAAGTATATTCATTTGTTTCAATGAATATATGACCATAGATTAATTCCCACTTTGCATTTTTTTGTAGGCATTCCATTTTAAGAGCAATTTTGTGTTTAATTTTGAAATTTTCTTTCTTAACTGGACTAAGAAAATACAAAAATTATATGTTTCTTACACGAGACAAAATTTTATATACTAATCTATGTCATCATATCCCTCAAGGATCAAATGAAAAAGTGTCAAGTGTTAAGCCTTGTGACCTTTGTATTGTAGGTCCACATGCTAGTTGGTCTCAAAATTGTTTTCTGGTTTTTCAAATTCCCTGTTTTTGCTAATAGGCAAACTGGATTTGTTATGCACAATATGGGCTTGCAATCTTTACAAATTTTTTGGCTATATAGGAAATAAAATGTTTGTGCTCGTCATCGTCCAACATGTGGACCATGGAATTTGATCCATATTACATCAAATTTATCTAATTTTTTGTATGCTTTAATGATACCATCTCCACGATTGACAATATCATATTGTGAGTCATAGTCTCCAACATATATTTCAACTAGCATGTTCAATATTAGCATGATTTGTAAAGGAAGTGTTGCTATATGTGCATGAGAAGTGTTATGGTTTTATTATTCATAATAAATTGCATCAATTACAATTTCTTCACAAGGAACAATAGACAACATTTTCTTGGTGTGCAATGTGACATCTCTATTCCTAAAAAATAGATAAGGGAAGGTGGGATCATTAGGAGCATTTTGAATACAATTTCTATTGAGGTAATGCAAATCATCTTTTGTATGATTATTTGTACAAATCATATTCAAAATGGAAATGAATTTTTCATTTGTTTGACGCATTGTAGTGTGAAATTCATAGTACATTACATGTTCTTGCTAAAAGTCATACTTTATTGGTTTCTTTCTCATTGTAGGTTATTCAAATATTAGTGAATCTTTTATAGCTCATGCTTGGTATAGATCACAACAAAATATGATGTCAATATTTCAAAAGTATTTCGTTTGAACATGATAAATATTCCTTAGTCAATCATCAATGTGATATATAAAATGAATCCCAATCAAAGATAATTCATCAATGCAAACTAATCTCAATTCTTCGTAAATTGCTGTTAAGTTTTATAAGACTTCATTGCTAAGTGGAATAAAAATAGATTTTTTTTAAGGGATTAGCAATGTAGAATGAATTGTCAGTAGACATTCGAAAAACTAGACGAGATAAGTTTCGCAAATCTCCATATGGAGCTCTACAAATTAAGGTTGAATGAATCTTATTTATTGTCTTTATCTAGCACATGCATTGTAATCTTCTTTTCCTTTGAATCCATTACAAAGCCAAATGGGGAAAATATGAGATTCCCAAGGATTGGGAAGAGAGAATAGAAATGCTCACTAACATTCCCCTCATATGCATATCCTAAAAAATGTAGACAACAAGAAAAGGCACAACCATTTTGATTGTTGACGTTGAGATAATTGCTATATACCAAATTTCTACAAATGGCAAGGCCTATGTTAGTGTTTCAAGGATTTTCAAGAGGTTGATTTTGATTTGATGAGATTTTTTTTTGGCATGTTTATTATATGATGGAATTATTAAATGCATTGATTCAATTCCCAAGAGAAATGTCTAGTTGGAACATGGTTGAAAAAATTTTCATCTACTTCTCTAGACCTTTTCTTCTAGAAAATTTCAATATTTAGAACAATAGGTTGCTCCATGAACATTAAGAATAAAAAATGTTGAGGGAGTCATTGGATATAAAAGTTAACATTATTATAGAATAAAAATTTCTTTCACCACTAAGTTAATTCCTTAAGCTGCATGTTCACATGATTCAATAGTTGATACCCCATAAATATTCCACGTATATCATTGTAGTTCTTGGTCATTATAGAATTTGATTTGGGGTCAGTGTTGTTAATGTCATTTGTCTTTGCCAAAGTTATTGAAATTTGTATTGTATGAAGAAGGAACATTTGGAGGTATGACTGGAAAGCAAATATGTGATAGATCATCATTCTCCTCCATGCTTTGTGGTTTGGGCATAATGGCTTACTAGGAATGAAGCTTTGTTCCAAGAGAATGAAATATAGCCTTGCAAAACATACTACAAAACAAAAGGCCAATACCAAAACCTTGAGAGGACAAAATTCGATTAAAAAAGGAAGAATATAAAAGATCCGAACATCATCACCAACAATCCCCATTGGTATTTTGAAAGAGTCTCAAATAGAAACTAGCAAACATATGGAGTAGGAGGAACTTTAGTCAATTCAGAAAAACATAAGATTGGATGTGAATTTGAACTTGCGAAGGACAGAGTAACTATGCGGAGAAAAGGAAACCACCATACTCATGACTATTTCCATAGAATATGGTAAAAATAGGATTAACATCTATCCAAACTTAAACTTTAAAGACATTAAAATCAGAACTATTCACACATTGTCCCACGTAATTCAGATGGACCTTCTCTAATTCAACAAGTACATCAATATAAAGTTGAAAAAAATGGTTATATGACAAGAATGATATCAAAGTATACAATTTCTGTATATTTCAATACAAAGATGTATTTACAAAGATCACTTCAACCTAAAATGTGCCTCCATAAATGGTGAATTAAGAATGAGCTTCATAAGGTGAAGGTGGGCACCAAGAATAAGAGAAGAAATTCTATAATTTTTCAATGTTTTGAATGGTTGAGTAGTTCTTTTTTATAAAAAGAAAATTGTAAGGTAATTCAAGAGTTGATTTTATTATTTTTATGGTGTCATATTGGTAATTATGTCAAAGGCTTCTTGTGAATGGTAAGTGTATTCTAAGGACGTGATGTTTTTCCCAAAAAAACAATGAAAATTTCAAAACTATTTTGACAAAATTTGGCGGAAATTTGTGTTACTGCTGTCAAAGGTTGATGGTGGTAATAAATCCATCTCCACCATAAAAGAAACAATTAAAATAGTGTCGTAGTTAGTTTTTATGAAAAAACTGGCATAATTCCAGTAGTCCATATGGAATTGCCATTGTGATTGTGAAATGGAAATTCAAACTAAAAAGTTTTCCACATAAAACTAATAATATACCCAAATCACGTCAATAAAAACAACCAATTGAGCTATTCCATTTATTATGATTGTGATGTTGGAAGTTTAGGTTGAGTAGCTCTGCACAAAGTGTATGAAGAATTATTAAGAGTACATGGAAGAAGCCACGGATCAATGCAGGAAATGTCAAAATAGTGTCTGCAATTGTGAGGAATACACACTCCATCCTCCTCCCCAATACATCCCAAACATATTGCACATGAGAATGAGGATGAATAATTCCTATACTAATCCTCTAATCATCATGGTTAAACGAGACAAAGTACTAGTCATGGTGTATGGATTGATTATGGACTGGTTGCTATTAACAATGATGCTAATATCAATCCTGCCCAGGACTATGGAAAATGCCACAAATAGTGCAAGCAATCCATTGAGAAGGTTCAAGTTAGGGAGCACATGTGCATTCAATCTCTCCATCAAAATTAGGAAGGCCTCCAAAGCATTAGTCCCTAGTGCCAAACCCAAGAAACCCATGGAAATCAACATGATAAATCATGCAGCTATGCAAATCACATAGATTGTAATTAACACTAACTAGGGTTTAATTTCAAAAATGCACAGATGTCATTCGTCGTACTTAGTCTTAAATGCTGGAATTTTCTTTTCGCAAAATCCCAAAATTGGGAAAGGGCCTTTACCTTTCACACTGAGAGTGGAGTCTCTGCAAATGCGATATGTGTAAAATAGCATAGATATTCTAATTACGCCACACATTGAAAGTGATTACCAAGCACTCAGAGAAATTAAATTGTTGCAAAAAGAAAAGCCTTTCTAAATATATTTGAAGTGAATCTGATAATGTTGTCCTTGATCGAATCTTACCATATTTAACATATCAATCACACAAAGAGGATGAATATTTGGGAGAATTCAATGTAATGTGAGTAGGATGCTAAGTGGTAAGATTAGATGTATTAGAGTGAGGATATAATCAAGCAATTTTAAACTATGGATAAGGAAATAAGGAAATAAATGGAGGTAACTAGGAATGTACAACTAGGGATGGTTTCTTTAACATGATATTGAACGAAGCTTTAAAAGGAATGTTATCTTAAGTGCATGAATAAAATTAGATGTGAAAATCATGATATGAATCACACTGTGACAAAGCAATAGAACCATAATAAGTGTTTGGAGAAATATATTAGAGCGGTGACAAAAAAATATGAAGCTAATTTTATCATCATAACTATACAAACTTCCAAGTTTAAAGGTATTGATAGAGATGATAATCAATATAAGGAATGGCGATGGCAGTTACATTATGTTGAAGGGGAATATTGCCAGAACTTAAAGAGGAAGGAAAAATCATATTGGAACCTGGAGCAGTCACAGAAACAAGAACCCAATAGCTACGAAATTGATCAATTTTAGATTATCTCATCAAGTGGAAGAACTTACCCGCAGAAGATTCCACATGGGAGGACAAGAATTTTATACAGAAGCATCAAGAACTACTCAAACGTTGAGGACAACACTTTTTAAAGGAGAGGGGCATGCTAGGCCCCTATAGTACTAGTGTAACCCCTTATTGTTATTAGTACAACCCCCTTATTATATTGTTGTACCCATGTAGTCCCCATATTGTTACTATTGTGCCCCATAGAAGCCCACTATTGTGATTATTGTGACCTTAAATTATTATTGCTATGTCGGCTCTAATTATATTATGATTTCTTAGACTCCTATATATAGAAAGGAGGTCTTGTCATTTGAATCATCCAATAATTGTTCATTTGTGTAATGTAAAGGAGGTTGCCCCCTCGAAAAGGCTTATTTCTAAGGCATTCATCTATCTTTTCTATCTTTTTGCGAGTTGCTTTCATAACATGATATGTCCTTCTATCTTGAGGGTTTGAGGAGTGGTAATTCCTGCCAATGCATTACAAGAAATGGTCAGATTTATTTCTTCTTTCTCTAGGTTTTGTTCCTAGTGTGTATCCTCTTCTTCTGAAGTTTCTTGTTCCTTTTCTTCATCCTCTTCACAATCTATGTAAAATAATTTCTTCTCAACACACTTATGACCTTTAGTGTATTTGATATCACAACTGTAACACAAGCCTTTTTCTCTTTTTCTTCCAGTTTTTGTGGTGTCAACCTTCTAGGTTGTGGAAGGCCAGGGGCAACAACACTTACATCTTTATAGTTGTGAGTGGTGGGCTTCCTTGTTGCCATAATTTTTCTTTCAATTTTTCTTGCCAACCTGAATGACTTCTCCAATGAATTAGGTTCCCAAAGGAAAACCTCATGTTGGATGTTATCCTTTAAAGTCCCTATGAGCATATAAATCTTGAACCTCATGTTGGATGTTATACTTTAAAGTCACTATGAACATATAAATAATGAACCTCATGTTGGATGTTATCCTTTAAAGTCCTTATGAACATATCTTTTTTTTAATCAAGTAAGAGTGGAACCTTCCATTAATCAAGAGAAAATACATATTTTACAACAACAACACCAGCTCTGTGAACCACACAACAAATAGGTGGGTTGACTAATCAAAACTACATTAGGACTATTGTCAAGTCAATATGTTCAGTAGAGAATACATAGAAACTGCCTTGTCTATCTAACCATCCTTGGAGTGGCTCTCTAGATAACCAGCGCACATGAACCCTTAAGCTCTTGAAGTCAGAAGTCTCGCTTATCACATAAATCTTTTGATCATGCTATGTTTCTATTAGAATTTGTTTATAATAGAAATAACCATAAACACATAATAACTTACCTTTTTTCCCTTTTCCTAGGTCCTTGCCGGACTTCAAAAAGAATTCACCCGTGTACATAACTTCATCGGGTCCGCTCCATCACTATCAACGCATCGCTTAACAGAATTCCATCGCACCTTCACTTAGCCTTCCTCTAATTACCAATTAAAATGATCTCCACCATCCATTTCTTTCCATGATCCAATGGTCAATATCTTTTCCCACTCAATAAAACTGCACAACACTGCTTCGTCGTTGATCTACGCTTAATGGATCCAATGATCCACAATGATTTGGGGTCGACAAATAGCACAAAGAATACTTTCCCGAAAAGTGTTTTTTCCTTTTTCCTCCATTGCTATATGTCGCTTGGTTAGTGGAATCAGGCAACTACCCTTCAATACCACTTACCATCCTTCTTCCACCCGAAATAGCACTTAAGGTTTTGAGAAACCGACTGGATATTTTAACTTTCGGACCTGATGAGAAACAAAATCATCTCTCTAAAGTTTTTTTGGGTTCACTTGAGGAATAGCCATCAATCATATTTTCACCACGAACACCATATGATCCCATCCTTGGAGATCCGATGGTCCAGAGTTGGTTTTGGGTTGGTAGCTTGCCCACGCAATGATTTATTTTTCGAACCCGATGAGTATCATAAATCACCACAGTAATGATTTTCGGGTCTTTTTGAATGTTTAACCCCTGTGTGGTTTTCCACCTAAAATCCATAGGATGGTGGAGTTCAAGGAAATCTATGGTTGGCTGCCTCCGAACTAGCCCAGTGTTTATCCCTTGCGCTTGGTCTATTTTCCATTGTTTTCAAGAGTCCCTGACTGCTGAATTTACATGTTTTGAGAATACTCCCTATCTATGGTTGCCTGTCTGTGACAGTCCTTGCGCAATGTCCCTGAGGGTGTCAATTCCAAAATATATCTTCTATTACTTCTTAAACAAAGCACTCCTTCATTCGCTGATCAATCCACTAATCTGTTGGTTGTTCTATGTATGTGAACAAATTGGAGTGTTCTCAGGACTCTTTGGTGGGATTGTATACGTTGATAGACCTGCAATAACTGCCAGTGTTTTGACACTTTTTCTGGTGATGTTGCATATCTTCTTGACCGAATTAATTATCAATTCAGAGTCTTCTTCTACAATAGCATTGTTTAAATTTGTCTCTATCAAGATTTCTAGGCATTGCTCTAAGGCCATGAGTTCGGCCATATTATCAGTGGCATTCCCCAAATGACTATGAAAGATGATTTGTATGTATCCCTTCTCATCTCTTATGACTCCGCCATAACCAACCACTGAAGGGTTTCCTTTAGAGGTGCCATATATATTGAATTTCAGAAAGCCATGTGGAGGAGATTGCCAAATTTCCTTAGCGACTGTTGTATAGCTTGCACTCTTGCTTATGCCCTAGGGGATCTACAACTGGAGACCCAATTGCAAAAGTATATGTGCATCTTGGTTTACAGGAGGGTTTTCGAGGGGTTTCTTAAGACAAGTACTTACAATTTCTTTTAACTGTCTCATAATCTGAGCTATGATGCTTTGTATTGAGCCAATTATGTTCTTGAAAATCATACTATTGCGTTCTTTCCAGACATCCCAAAACAAAAAACATGGAACGAGAGTCCAGGCTTTGTTGACTGTTTCATTTTCCGAGAAATAATTTCGCCAATTCTTTAAAGTGCCAGTAATGCTGGATGCGTCCCTATCAGTTTGCCTGAATATTGAGGCTACCCAATTCCACAAGTAAGAGGTGAATGGGAAGAGGTTGATTAGGTGATCCATTGTTTCTTCTTGTAGACAACACAATTGGCATCTCGATGGACCAACTAAGCCTCTTTCCCAAATATTTTCCCAAGTTAGAATCATTTTATGATGCACAAACCACATGAACAGTTTAATTTTCATCTAATGTGAGTTCTACCATAGGTCCTTCCATATCTTATTAGGGTTTGGAAAGTGAAGCCCAATGGCAATTCTTTTGGCTCCTTTGAGGTTGAAGTTGCCTTCATCGTTTCTTCCCCATCTTAGTTGGTCAGACAATGTAGATGTTAAAATATTTCTTTGTTCCAAGATGACTGCAAGAGTTTCTACTTGGGCCTTCAAATGGGTTTCTTCACTGTATCCTAGGTTCTTCCATGTTCTCCATTTATCCTTGTATCTTGTTTGAACCCACAAATCACTTACCCTGAGTAAATCTTTATTTTTTAGAATCTTCACTCAGATATTCCACAATTTTCATTTTTGCTTTGTCGACGTTTTGAGTCTAGACCTAGACTCATCATCAAGACTTGAATTACAAAGGAGAGAGATAGTAGAGATAAATAGGGTTAGGGTTGAGATAAGTATGTGAGCCGACAACCTACTGATTTGAATTAACTAGATTTATTTATTTATTTCGATTTTTATTTATTTATATATATATTATTTGTTTATTTATTTATTTATTTCTGTTTTAATTTGTTTTCTATTATATATTAAATAATTTATTAATTTTTTTTTTAGATATGGTTTAACTTGTTTTGATTATTTATTTATTTATTAAAGACCATTTTTAATATATATTATATTATAAATATAATATATATAATATATATATTTATATATATATATTATATATATATTATTATATATATATATATATATAAGCTAATGCACGCAGCAAAATGCTCGGAACGTTGCTGAACCAGGTGGTAAGGCAACGTTGGACTGCGTTGGAATCTTAAACAACAACAGTAATGAGGTAAGTTTAAATAGCGACTACTCATTTAACACAGATTATAACTTAAATAATAACTTTAAAGCTAGTAATGAGGATAAGTATAATAGTTTCAACATAAAAATCATAGGTAAGCACAATAATATTAACAAGTTAAATAATAATATAAAGAATAATAACAATGTAGTTGAAAACCGCAATAACACAATTAACAAGAAAGTTATAAATATTTCTTCTTATGAGCTTAGAAAAGAAGAAATTGAAATCCTAGACAAAGGGCTCAATTTTGCCTTAGCCCCTAAGCAGATCCCAAATGAAGAAATTATCTATAGCCTGGAGGATGGAATCAAATCGCTCAAGGAGGAAGACAAAGAGCTAGTTAGACAAGAATGTGCAGTTATCCTGAGGAAAGCAAGACCTCCTAAAAAGAATCTGAACCAAGAGCAACTCAGAGCACTAAAAAACCTAAGGAATAACAATGACATTGTCATTTTAATAGCTAACAAGGGAGGTGCCACTGTTGTAATGAATCATGAAGATTACATAAACAAAATGAAAGACCACTTATACAACAGTGGTAGCTACAGAAAGCTGGAGAAGAACCCCATCTCGAAAATCACAAGACTTGTCAAAAAAGCTATAAAAGAGACCAATCTAGATGATAAAATGAGAAAACTCCTTACTCCGGACAGTGAAATTACACCTCGTATTTATGGAGCCCCCAAAATTGACAAAGCTGATGTCCCCTTGAGACCTATAGTCAACACTATAGGATCACCCACTTACGAATTAGCAAAATATGTCGCTAGAAAATTAGCTCTGCTAGTGGGTAAGACCAGTTCTTACATAAAAGATTCCTACCATTATGTTGAATTCATTAAAAATGCTAAGACAGATCCAGGTGATAAAATCGTCAGTTTTTATGTTGTCCAGTTGTTCACTAAAATTCCCTTAGATGAAGCAGTTCAAGTGGTAAAGGAGGTAGCGGACCCACAAACTGCAAGATTAGTAGAAATCTGTCTGTGATCCACCTTCTTCACCTTCCAAGGGGAGATTTTTTAGCAAACATCAGGAGTGGCTATGGGATCACCCCTTTCACCTATTGTAGCCAATCTCTTCATGGAAAAATTCGAAAAGAAGGCTCTTGACACCTACCTGTTAAAACCTAAATTTTGGATCAGGTTTGTGGACGACACTACTGTGGATTGGCCCCATGGAGATGTTGAACTTAAAAAGTTTTTAAAACATCTTAATAGAATTTCCAATGGCATCAAATTTACTATGGAAACTGAAGATAATAATTGCATCTCTTTCCTAGACATCCTCCTCATTAGAAACAATGATGGTTCTATAGGTCACAAGGTGTTTAGGAAAAAGGCTCATACTGATAACTATCTCCACGCAGATTCCCACCACCAGCCAGCCCAAAAAATGGGGGTTCTTCAAACCCTCTTCACTAGAGCTTGTAGAATTTCTGATGAGAGCCACACCGAGGAAGAAATCTCGTACGTAGAAAGAGATTTTTCCAAACTTGGATAGAATAGCAAAGATATCCTCAGAGCCTTTCAAAAAGCCAAGTCAGGAAACAATAAAAACAACACCAACAATTCCTCAGCCACTAATGCCTATGTTCCTTATATTCATGGTGTAACTGACAAGCTAGCCAAAATTCTCTTAAAAAAGAATATCAAAACCTCATTCAAACCCTCAACAACTATTAAACAAAGGATTAAATATGTTAAAGACAACCCAGAACATCTCCAGCAAAAAGGTTTTTATATTATTAACTGTTCCTGTGGAGAACAGTATATCGGGGAAACAGGTAGATCAGTCAGCAGTAGGCTAAAAGAACATAGTGCAGATATCCGTAGGGAAAGAACCCATTCCTCAGCCTTGGCAGGGCATGCAAGTAAGACTAACCACCATATATGCCTTGAAGACACAAAAGTAATTGCAAATGAAAAACACTATTTCAAGCGAAAAGTCAGAGAGGCTCTTGAGATCATAAAACACCCGCATAACCTCAACAGGGATGGAGGCCTGGAAATTAGTAGGAATTGGACCTCCCTCCTCAACCATGGATTAAGTTGACCCTCTCTTTTTCCTCCTTTCGTTATCCATTCTTTAACCTCCTGAGTAATTAAATGCTTACCAAAATTATATAACAATAAACCTAATTAACATAAAATCACAATTAGTTAGAAAAATCGTTATGATTAAACAATTAATTATTAAATAGAATATATTAAAAAACT